>CP135539.1:5361014-5384363 GCA_032402905.1 Khaya senegalensis | reverse complement strand
ATATATTAATATATTACTTAAATTAATAAAAAAGATTAAAAAATTATTGATCCGTGGTAATTAGAGCATAATAATAATTTAAATTATTTATTATTAATTATATTATATATTAATATATTACTTAAATTAATAAAAAAGATTAAAAAATTATTGATCCGTGGTAATTAGGGCATAATAATTGTAAAATATAGATTTATTCATTTTTCGTCTCTCGTGAAACCAAACACGTCTTAAGGAAGAAAGAGAGGGCAGCACTTTCCAAATTTCATGGGGCCCGGCGGTTGACTAAATGGGCGGGTGCATTTCAAGCGGGGCCCACTAAATTTTCATTATTTTCCCAAGAAAAAACAAGAGAAGAAGAAAGGATTGATAACCAAAATGTTGCTTCTGTTCACACTTCACACTCTTCGGACAAGGACTTGCCAGTGTATGGTATCTAGAATTCAATGCATATCCATACGCTTCTCGCTGCTACTGGTTCGAACAGTTTCAATTTCGAAGTCTTCGAGTATTTGTTTTTAAAATAAGTAACAAAATAAAACCAATAGCAAGTCTACAAGAGTCGGAAAGTGAGAGAAGAGAAAGTTGGATGGGGACCTTGGATTCTTGCTTAACAAGAGAAAATTAAGCGACTTTTTCGTTGTTTAATTCTTGTAGAGATTAGAAAAATGCACCGTTCATTTGGTGTCTTGTGGGCTCAGTCAATGCTTTTTTGCCAAGAAAAGGTACTTCTTTTTGGAGCACGGTTTTGATCTTGTTGGTCATTGGTCTTTTTGTTCATGATGTTTGTAATGAGTTCGTTTTACCGTCAACTTTTGGCTTCAAATGGTGGCGTTTTTGCTGATTTTTGGTTGGTAGTACACTGAATTCATCTGGGTTTACTGTTGTTATTTGTTTTTCTGTTCTGGGGTTTTGGTTTTCTTTTTTAGTGAGCTATTCTGGTGGTTGGCTTATTCTGCTGAGGGTGGGGTTATCTTCCCTTGAGATAATTTGGATTTATGATACGATATTAGTTTTTGGATTTTACAGTAAAAACTTGTTCGGTATCAAAAATTAAAAGAATGAAAATTTGAATTTTAAGCTATTTTTGGCCATAAAATATCACTGCTTTAGCCATTTACCTTTTGTTTATGATCTAAGAATTGGCTTGAGCTTGTGGTCATACTATCCAAGTTTCTACAGTGATTCTCATTTTATGTTTGTTGATGCCATTTTAGGAGAATTTCAAGTTTGATGAAACAGAATGAAAATCAATAATTGGATCGGTAAAAAGTTGGGCATCCAAGAAAGAGTTAGAAAGATGATCAAATGCATTTGGTCAGGCGAGCAATTAAGAGTAGATGAAATAGTATCTTCGTCCGAGTCCCTGGCAACTCGGGACTACTCAGCTAGTGGATATGCATCTCGAGCTGGGGAGATGGACTCAAAAGTTGACAATAGCACCATCGAAGAAGCAGAGTCATCTCTTCGTGAAAGTGGCTATCTGAACTATGAGGTTGGTAATTGCATCCAAGTTTTTTCTTTTTGTTCTTTGATTTAGACTTTACAAGTAAATGTTAGTTAGATGACTGAATTAGAACATATTCTCGACATCCTGATACTAGACATGGTGATTTCCCTTTATGGTGAGGACACTTTCTTGGATAAATGCTTCTATATTGGCAACAATGACATCAATGCCTTATAATGTTTTTTTTTTTCCTTGATAATGGCTACAATTCAGTAGGTAGTAAAAAATTGTCCGGTGAATTATGTTGATTTGGAAATATCAATTTACTTTTGAATGTTCTTTCTCGAGGCTTTCTGGCTTTGCACAGAGCATAAGATATATAACACTTATATGTAAGAATGTTGTCATAGGTTGTTTTATCTTCAGCAATACCGGTTCATTATTGCATAATACCCTTCAGTATTAGCTGTTTACTGACTAGAGACATTTTGTGGGAGTTCTACTTTCGTTGACTGTAATGGTGACTAAAAGTGGATAGCTTGCTGCTATTGAATCTTTCATTGACGTCACGTTACTGGATCATTTTATGCTGATTATTTCAAGAATTCTACTTTTTTTTGCATGAGATTTGTTTATTGATAGTGTTACTATTGCACAAGTCTATGTGTGTGACTCTGTGTAAATATATATTATATCATGACTGCAAAAATATGTGATCTATCAGCATTATTAAAGTAGTTCATTTGTTAAAATATGAAAATAACTCCATTTCTTTCTTGTTTGGATTGGTTGTGATGATGTTTCCACATTTCACTGTGGTCTATGATTTGCTTAAATTTAGTTTAACATCTTCAGAGGATGTCATGAGGCTAAGCAATCATTTGATTTTAGGAAGCTAGAGCATTACTAGGAAGGCTTGAGTTTCAAAAAGGAAACATAGAAGCTGCACTTCATGTATTTGAAGGAATAGATGTTACAGCTGTGACTTCCAAGATGAAAATTTCCCTTTCAAGAAGATGTGAAAAAAATCAGCGCCATTCACAAAGTGATGCTGCCCCACCCATGTCTATGCATGCTATTAGTTTGCTTATTGAAGCTATCTTTCTCAAATCAAAATCATTGCAGGGTCTTGGAAGGTTTGAAGGTATGATGTTCATTTTTTCCTACTTTCCTATCTTGGTTTATCCTTCATCAGGTTTCAATTTTATCAGTTATCATTCACCTTGTCAAATGAATTGTCATCTACATGACAATAATGAGTATGAATCTGTTTATCATTTTTCTTCACCAAGTTTAGGAGAATATTTGTGTTTTTTAGAGCATCAAGTAGCATGAATTAGTTTTCATGAAATTCGCCAAAAAATAGTTTCACATTTTTTTTGTGTTATTCTCTCTCTTTTTGACATATAGACACAATGGAATACAAATCACGAAAATTTGATAGTCATCTTAGATGAAAAATAGTAATTATAATTGCTGACTGCCTAATGTTTCTTCCTGGACTGTTTTCTAGAGGCTGCTCAATCATGCAAAGTCATTTTGGACACTGTCGAATGTGCATTAGCAGAAGGCCTGCTGGAAATCTACTCTATAGATTGTAAATTACAACTGACTCTAAACAAAGCTGTTGAATTACTTCCTGAACTAAATAAACTTGCTGGGGCTCCACAAGAAACTGTTTTGTCATACCGGCGAGCCCTCCTCTATTATTGGAATCTTGACATGGAAACCACAGCAAGGATAGAAAAGGAGTTAGCGATATTTCTTTTATACAGTGGTACTGATGCAAGCCCACCAAATTTGCATTCACAGATGGAAACTTCTTTTGTGCCAAGAAACAATATAGAAGAGGCTGTTCTCTTGCTACTGATTTTACTGGAAAAAATTGTTCTCAGAAGAATTGGGTGGGACCCATCAATTATTGATCACCTTTCATTTGCCCTGTCTGTGTCTGGGGAATTATGGGCTCTGGCTCAGGTCGAAGAGTTGCTTCCAGAGGTCTTGGAAAGAAAAGAAAGATATTGCACTCTAGCTCTTTCTTATCTTGGACAAGGTGAGAACATGATTGCTTTGAGTCTTTTGAGGAACTTATTGAATCATGGAGAAAGTTCAGACTGCATACTGGAATTATTGCTGGCCTCAAAGATTTGTGCAGAGAACAGGATATGCATTGAAGAAGGGATGACTTATGCTCGCAAAGCACTTTCCAAATTGCAAAGGAGATGTGGCCAGATGGCTAGCATTGCAAACTGCTTACTGGGTGTTTTACTGTCAGCTCAATCCAAGTCAGTTGTTTCTGATTCTAAAAGGATTCTGAATCAGTCTGAGGCACTTGAAGTGCTGGAAACTGCTGAAAAAATGATGAGAGAAAGAGATCCATATATTATATTCCATCTTTCTCTTGAAAATGCTGAGCAGAGGAAGTTGGATGTTGCACTCTATTATGCAAAACTTCTGCTGAAACTTGAGGCTGGGTCAAATGTGAAAGGATATATCCTTTTGGCTAGAATATTATCAGCTCAAAAACAGTTTGTTGATGCGGAGACTGTAATTAATGCTGCTTTAGACCAGACTGGGATGTGGGACCAAGGAGAACTCTTGCGAACGAAAGCTAAACTCCAAATTGCACAAGGCCACCTGAAAAAAGCCATAGAAACTTACACGCATCTTCTTGCTGTTCTCCAAATTCAGACAAAAAGCTTAAGTTCTGGGAAGAACAACCTGAAGGTACGGTAATAGATTAGCAATTTGACCAATATGGTTTGTTCGTTTGTTTTTAATGATGGTGTTGGTACATCATTGGACATAGTGCACGTTGTGTTATTTGATATTGCATTTAGCTGACAGCTTTTATCAGTGATGCTCTTCTTTTTTTTTTGCCTAACTTGTTTAGAAACATTAATAATTTAGGATCTAAATGGGAATGTGCTATTGGTTTTGAAATTTCTAAATCATCTGTGAAATGTAGCGTAGTTGTTTACTATTACTAAAAAGGTATTGAAACTTTGGTACCGAAACAAAGTTGTGCCATCATCTAGCTAGTCCTTCATATTTGAGCAGCGTGAAAGTGAGGCTGGGCAGATAAAAATTAGCCATTGAGACGGAAAAATATTTTTGTGCTATAGATTTGATTTTATATTAGATGGTAGCATCGTTATTAACAGAAACTTTGGTATAAGAAAAGGACCTGCTGTGCCATGAATCCCGCTCCACTCATTCCCTTGCGCTCAATTGCTGAGTTAATATGACACATGCTGAAAATTTTGAATGTCAAAATAAACAAAGGACACTTCTACTTTATAATTTTGTATACTCAGGAATATCTTAGGATAATACAGAAGTTTCTTATACAGGATGATGGACCTTATGGCTTAACTTGAATTTTATATGCAATTAGCCTTCTCAACAACCTGCTACAAGAAAACATTGTCAGATTAATTACTTTCTTTGTTTTTCCTCTTACAGAAAAGGGGGAACTGTCATAGAAGTTTGGAAATGGAAACATGGCATGATCTAGCTAATGTGTATACGAGTTTGTCTCAGTGGCGGGACGCTGAAGTGTGCCTTTCAAAATCCAAAGCTATCAGTCCTTATTCTGCTTCTGGATGGCACTCCACGGGTATAAATATGTTTCACTCACACTTTTTTCCTTCTGCAATCCTGACTCTCATTAATATTTACCATTTTTAAGATGGTTTTAGAAAATTTATGCTTATGTTATTTCTTTCTCCTTTTTAAATTTCCTTGTGCTAATCATAAATAGCAACTTAAGCAATGAATTAATGTTCAAAACTTGTTAGGTCTACTGTTCGAAGCCAAAGGCCTTCACCAAGAAGCTCTGGTATCATTCAGGAAAGCATTAGATGCTGAGCCCACCCATGTTCCCAGCTTAGTATCCATTGCCTGTGTCCTCAGACACATTGGTGGCAAATCACTGGCGACAGTTAGAAGTTTTCTCACTGATGCACTCCGACTTGACCGAACAAACCCCTCTGCGTGGTACAACCTTGGGATGCTCTACAAGGCTGATGCTGGTGCAACCATGCTAGAAGCTGTTGAATGCTTCGAGGCTGCTGCTCTTCTTGAAGAATCTGCACCAGTTGAACCCTTCAGATGAACAACTCTGTATGTAACTTCATCAGTGTAAGGCCATATGTGACTGTAAAGTATTTATTGGATATGTCAAGTTTCACAGGATTTAGAATGTAGTTTGATGATTAGAGAAAATTGAAAAGGAAAATATATTTGTTTTCTGTTTAACTTCTTTTCAAATCCTAGTTTTAATAATCTCTTCAGACCTCAATGCATGGATTATTTACAGCAGTTTGTGCCACAATACAAGATGTATTTTGAAGCAACCACAACATAATTTAGTGCTGCAATTCAGTGAATTTGCAATTAATTTGATCTTTGTTGGTTAGGATTTAAAAAAAAAAAGAAAAAAAGAAAAAGACAGCACATTTCGAATTGTGATATCACAGTAAATTGAAGAGTTTCAAATCAATCTTTCATTAACAATAAATTGACATAGATTGTATTAATTTTGAGATTTTTTAAAAAAAAAAAAAAAGTCTTGTATTAATTAATTATAGTTATTTACTCATTACACTATTAAACTAATAATATTTAAATAAAAAATAATATAAGTAATTGAGCAATCAAAGATCTATTATTCCAGAAACTGAGGCTTCCTATGCCTTCAATATTTCACTTAAAAACAAGAAGAAAAAGGAAAGCAAGAACAGTCTATGCATTTGTGTTTTGGGGTTAAATCTTGTTCATGCATTTGTTTATGATTTATTTTCTTGTAAAGTCTTTAACCAAGTTTTTGATCCTTTTAATGAATTTTTGTAATGGGTATTCGCACATTATCATGTTAAAATATGCCTGGCACTCAAGCTCTTTTGAGCGACTTCGTCTGCTAGTTTAGGAGAGGTTGAGTTTCAATTTTTAAATGTATATTTTTGTTTCAATGCTTTTCTTAAAAGTGCTTTTTGTAAAGCCTGTCAAATAGTCAAAAGTGATTTTGTTAATGTTTGGCCTGACATAAAAAGCCTTTTTAATAGTAAAACACTTAATAGAGCTTCTAAATATTACTTTACGAGTCTTTCTTTTTGTTGCTTTTGAGTCTAAATTACTTTTTTTCTTCAAAAATACTATTGAAAGTCACATCACAAGAAGCTGCCTACGAGTGGGGTGGCGACTCTCATTGCAATTAATACTATGGGTGTGTTTTTAAGTTAAATTTGCTTTTGCGGTGAGGTAATTCATGCAAGTATTTTTGAATTTCAATAGTTAAAGTAGATGCTCAGGGCACTTGAACTTATGGTAACTTATTGTGCAAGGAACTTGATTAATCTATCATGAGTTTGGATTTAAGGATAGTGTTAAGTTCATGGTTTCAAGCATTATCTCCATTGATTGGGATCTGAAGGTAAAAGTCACCTAAGAATTCCGAGTAGGATACTTCAGTTACTCATAATACATAACTAAAGGGAGATATTTGATTGAAGTTGTCCGAGACCTGGAACCAAACTTGAATTCACCCACTGTGTATTGATAACGAATAACATCTGGTAGATATTTCTCAGATTTTACTGATAATAGTTTCATTGAGTGAGATGTGGTTTTGATGCGGCCCATATCTCTTTGTTTCATATATTTTAATGAATGTAATTGATTGCAGAGCTTGTATTTGGGAATGTTATAAGGCGAGTCTTGCATATCATCACTAGGGAGGAAGATTTTTGACCATTGATGGATTCTGTTGGAGGGTTGAAATTACCTGCTGAAGCTCATGTTGAAGATATCACTGAGAAAATTAACCCAAACCCATCGGCTGCTGCTATTCCTAGTGGACACTTGCTGCAGCCGCCTTTGCTGGATGCTGTTCCTTACTGCCCGCCTGACTTAGCATTGGCCTGCCAGTTTCTGCTTCAAAGGAAAGTTTTGAAGAACAAGGAAAATGGAAGCTATCATAGTAGTTTTATCTCGTTATATTGCTTGCTGACTTGATGTTCATAGGTAGCATAGCAGTATTGATTTGTTTTAATTTAGTAAATCTACCAATTTTGGCTTTTGCCAACAGTAATACTGTAGTCACTAATAAAAGTAGCCTAATCTATGAATTTTGGTTTTACTCTTCATTTCAGTAATTTTGACTAGTTATCTATGTCTTGCAATGAGGTGTTATTAATTTTAGGTCATTCAAATTTCCTGATGGAATTTTTTTGTGCTACCAAGGAAAAAAAGAAAACCTTTCATGATTCCATGGTCGAGGGTGCTCCAAAGTATGCTTATAATGTCAACTGAAGTAACTCCTTTTATAGCTGCATAAACATTTTCTCCCTTAGCTTTTAATAATTCTTTGATTGTTTGTCATTCACTAGGTTTCAGGGGCATATTCTAGCAAAGGAATTGGCTAAAAGAGGTTTAAAAAACTACAGTGGTCGCTGATTCAACAGTTTGTGCCATGATTTTTCGATTGAACATGGTAATTACAAGGTTTGGCTACTACTATTCATTTCATTTATATAATGCATAACATTAGCTGCTTAAACTTGAAACTTCATTTAAAGGTGGTTGTTGGTGTTCATACTGGATGGCCAGTGGCGGTGTCATAACACCTGTGGGGTTGAACATGGTTGTCCTTCCTGCGCAAAAGCATGCTGTTCCATTTGTTGTGGTTGCTGGTGCGCACGAGGTATGTCGGAACCATAATAACTCCATTTAAAGCAATGTATTTGAGAAAGGAAATTGCATAATGATGTGGTTGCCGAGAGAACAATATCCTATCAACACTTTATTACACCCAGACTCATAACAATTTCCTATCAACACATTATTCCACCAAGCTCGTATCTGCTTTAGTCTGCCAAAAGCCAATTCTTCCTTTGCAAAAAATTTACTTTAATCTTCTAGAAAAAGCAATAAACAAAGCATTCATTCCAAAAAGATACCACTGAATACCAGTCCGGTGGGTTTTTTCAGTTAGAATGAGCTTGTTTACATTGCATTCAACCTCTTTGTTTTTCCAAAATTTGTAGCTCCTAATGACTTTATTGATTCATACAAAAAAATGCTGTTTCCTTGCTCTCAATCACTGGCTGTATAATTGAATGCATGTTGATTTTGTTAATGCTGTGTTGCACTCAGACAGCCGTGTTCGCTGTACCCACAGAATCAAGAGGTCTGACTCAATATCCCTTTTGAACTGTTCAATTTTGAGGAATTCTCAGATGGTATGGATTATGGAATTGGCAGGCTGGCAACGGTTCTCCTGGACTTCATGTTGTCAATCCTGCATTTGATTATCTCCCTACGGAGCTAGTTGGTCTTTTTGTTACTGACATGTAAGACTCTCTCTCCATTTTGTAAACTGTTTTCCTGTTGAAACCTGTAACCACTGACTTCAGACTTGAACTAAGAATAAACTGAGAAGCTGCCTTATAATCAATCATTCTTACCTTCCACATTCATGTTTTCTTGTTCAGTGTCTTAAAATCTGATAATGCATCTTAGTTATTTTCTATAGTGGGTTCTGGCTTTATACATAGTCTTTCAGGATTGGAAAAACTATCATTTGCTTGTTCATATTGTTCTCTTTTCTCCCAACTACACAAAACTAGCCGGTTTACGTTACTGCATAATTTGGTGAATTAATGGTATTTTAGCATTTCAATATCGTAATTAGCTTTTCTACATTTAATGTCTTCACATATTATTGAAACTGCGAGTATTTCAATGGTGAGAAGATGTTCTGATCTCCTTCTATTTCTTGACAATCTGATCTCCTTCTATTTCTTGACAAAGGACATAGCCTATCATATATTTATCGACTCTGATTGTTACTCTTCTGATGATCCGACTCTGCAACAGAAGCTTGCTTCTTGAAAGTGAGTTTAGTTCAAAAGGACTATACTTTTTGGTTGCAATATTTTCAGTTTCTTTGAAATTGTTACTTGGGATAGTCATTTATCCCTATTTAATTTACAACTTTGCAGAGATACAAGCTTTGAATTCTTTCTGCTGTTCTGCTTCCTTCTTCATTTAATTCCCGGTTTCACTTCCTAATGCTGAAACAAAAGGAAATTCTTGTGCAAATTTGATGCATGAGTGCTGAGTACCGTGCTATTTGCTATTAATTTTATGTAAAATTCCTAGGACTCAACATGTGTTTAACACAATATACATAGATAAAACCAAGTTTGCCTAAAAATTGAACTTGTTCAAAGAACTCTGTTTTCATTATTATCATGTAACTAGCATGATCAATGAAGATGAACTGTTGCCAATCCACATTTCAAAGCATGCAACTAACTTCATTAATGCTAGAGCATAGTACAGGGATGGGTGATTAACAAATTAGTTGTAACAAATTAAAGTGTTTCTTGACATTGATTTCAATTTTTTCTGCCTTTGCAGTTGTAGCTCAAGGAGGTGATACTATATTAGACATTGAAAATTAAATTGTTCTTAAACTAACAGGATCAAGACTACTGGGATCCTAGTTAACAACAGAACCAGTTACTTTGATGAAGCAAACTACAAGAAATTGAAGTTTTCTTTCTATTGAATAAATGCACCAAGATAGATTTATCAAGTATGCTAATGAACTGGAATTATATCATTTTATAATAGCAATGCACAAAAACAATAGGATTTTACTTCAAAAATTTTCATCTAAATATGCAGTTGAATGGTGATCTAGCACTGAACTCTTTGCTAGTATTGACACTTAACGAGTTTATAGTTCCGAATGCTTTGGGCGCATGCATGTTTGTAAGTTTCATTTTTAATTTGGATAGAATTCAGAGTAACATAAGTTTATGGTTTTATATATGGTATCTTAACCTTGCCTTCCACTAGTCTAACCTACCACAAAGGCTATATCAAATGTAACACAGTCAGCAATGAGCTTACTGCTTTGACTAGGCTGAAAATATGAGATACCTTGATACTCTATGTCAAATGATCCACTGGCTATAGAAAATTTGAAAAAAAAAAAAAGGAGGGAATTTGTCATGCTCAGAGGGAAAAAAAGTCGTAATACTGTATGAAGAAAATCACGAGATAAATTTAAAATGCTACTACTTCAAAATCATTGTATTTCAAAATTTCTCCACTAAGGACCACAAAGAAATCAAAACCTGGCCAAAAAATATTCATATGTCATTATGCTGACAAAACCATGGATGCAAAGCCCCAAGTGACATGAAAAAATGAACTCACAAAACCAGTGGACTTTAATGATTAATATTCCTCATTTAATTGGAAGAATTCAACAGAAAAAGCAAGGAAATGATACAGAGCAACAAAAAACTAAGATAGGAAGAGTAAGCATACAAGCTTTACCAACAATTGAAGGTAAAATAGCAAAGACCGCCTATCATTCCTTGCGAAGATCTATCCCAGCCTTCTTAGCTACAGCGTCCAATCCATTTTTCTCTATTGTCTTTAATGCCTTGGTTGACAGATGCAGTTTCACATAACGCTTGCCAGCCTCCCACCAAACCTTCTTATACTGTAGGTTAACAAACTGCCGCTTCGTTGTCTTGTGGTTTGAAAAGGAAACTTTGTTTGCCTTGTTTGCCTTTTTTCCAGTGAAGGGACACACTCTGCCTGAAAAGATAAATTAATTTATAAATGAAAAAATGACTTGCGGACAGTTACTATGAAGAATAGAAAGCTGGATAAGTAAAGTCTAAATGAACTTGTGCTTACATTATGACAACATATTCAGCAAATATCATGAAACCTCCTACAATTCATTTTTCTCAAAAATGAAAACAAACTGTGCATCGAAAGAACAGAGAAAGCAAATGCTAAGATGCCCAATAAACATGCATCATACCCCAGCATGTTAACATCAAACTTACAAACACTACACTAGTCGCATCCAATTGCAAGCAAAGCAACCATGTCAACATAAT
Organism: Khaya senegalensis; assembly: GCA_032402905.1. Lineage (NCBI taxonomy): Eukaryota > Viridiplantae > Streptophyta > Magnoliopsida > Sapindales > Meliaceae > Khaya > Khaya senegalensis. The sequence goes on along the minus strand of CP135539.1, from coordinate 5,372,981 downwards.
TTTCTTATCACATCCTCCAACCACATGCAGAAATAAATGGAAAAATTAGCACAACAACACATTTTAAAATATATTTTTTACCACCCAAACACAGGCTCCCTCCACCAAAAGATGATAAAAGCTTGTAAGAATAGATTTTCTTCATTACTGGTATCTATCTCCATACCCACCATATCTACCAAAGCTGATTTCGAGCTTCAGCTTAGCCTCTTATTTACCATATATATGCATACCACTCTCAATTGTCTTTACAAGTCCCCCATATTTTTCTTTACTGATAACCCAAAATCCCTTAACGTGTATATCAGGTTCAAAATTGTGGGCTACTTTCAAAAAATCTACAACCTCTAGTAATCAGTAAACTTGTGCGATATAATATGTCAGCTATAATGAAAAACTTATCTTTCCTATGTATAAGCTCTAACCAAAATGCATATAATAGAATCATCATTCAACTAAACACAAGTCCAAAAATTTGACCTTACTGAAGCTACTTCACTAATTTTTGTCAAGGAGTAAATAATATAATAAAAAGTTGTTAGTCAAGTTAATTAAATTAGACTACAAAATCTAATTACTTGAGCATTTCATTTACGTTTTACACGTTAAAGGATCAAGTTGCATTGCATACATAGAGCTAAAAACTGAAACAGAAAAACACCATTATCGAAAAGCTAAAAAGAAAAAATGAAAAGAAAAGCTAAGAATTACGGGCAATAGGTTGAAGAGCGGAAGCGAAAGGACCGGAAATGGGTCTGGCCGCATCAGGGAGGTTGTACAAAATTTTCATGCCGCTTAGTTGTGAAGTCACGAAACCCAGTTCTGAAGACACCTCCTTGATTTTCGGAGACAGACGGGGACGGCGGAAAGATAGATTGGAAGTGTTTCCCAACATCACAACCGGCGTTGCGAATGTTGCCATTGTTTTCTTTTCTTTGCCTGGTTTGTGTGTTCAGAAATACGCAACACACAACAGTTGAATTATCTGTTCTGTCCATGGACAACGGTGTTGTCCCTGTATGTTTCATAGGATTTGATACCACCTTTTTCCTCCGCCCATAACAGGCAAATAATAAGGCCCGTCACAGTTTTCTGATTAAGATAATGGTGTGGCAGGGACCTCTAATCACAATTATTCTTGTGAATTAATTAATTCACAACATTTTAATTGATAATTGATAAAACAATGGTGAAATAAGATAAATATTTACTAAATTATATATATTTAAAACAAAATAAAATCATATGATTTGATAGAGGAACAAATTGAAAAAAGGAATTAGACCAAGACCCGTCAAATACAAGCCCTCTTTCTAATCTTTAATTGTGAAATTGGCTTCTCATACAAAGTACATGGAATGTCCAGGGACGTAGAAAAACAAACTAAAACTAGTAGTAACCCTTCTGGGTTTCAGTTTCATAGAGCTCGCTCCTTCGCCCACTCATTCCCACATAAAGAAATTCCAAGCAGAAAAAGGTCATCAGCTAGCTGAACTGAAGCCTGAAGGCAACCGGTCAAATCCAGAGGTAATCCAGAGTTCATATGCTTATAAAGCCGCATGGGAAAGAATCAAAATTAGGAAGGATTTCAATATGGCACTATAAAAGGCATCCATCTGCACACCGATTATGTATGCTAACCCATTGCATGTCCAATTGCAATAATCCCAACACAGGTTCATTTTGAAAACCTTGCCCTGTACAGATCAAGAGGAACATATTCCACAGTCACAACGCGATCGTCAAATAAACGCCCATGCAAACAATGTGCTGCTGTGCAAGAAGCTTCTGTTCTCCTGTACTCCACATATACACAGCCTGCTTCAAAAATGTGTCTAAGATTATGATCCTGTTTCTCATTTTTCCCATTCTCAACGGGAGTATTAGACTGCATTTCCACACCACTATCCGGTCCAGCAACAATTTCTGGCGAGTTTCTATTCACTTCCTCAGGATTCAACTCTTCAGCCGACAATCTATTTTCTACACTCATGTCATCCTTTTGAATGCCACAAGCAACTTTGTCATCATGAGAGCTTGAATCATCCTTCAAGGCATTTGACTGCTTGAGAATTTTTTGAGAAAATGTTTCAGATGCGCTATCTCGGGCTAGGTCTTCAACAGCCATGTTACTAGCATTGTTACCTAGTTGACATGGTTCATCCTCCATTGTGTCTCCAACAGACTTGTTATCATTAATGCTGTTACCCTCGTCTACTGCCTCAACTTCTTTGGCTTCACTTGGAAACACTAAACCATTATTTCCTTCCGAGGTGTTATCAGTAACCTCTTCTAAACTCCCTCCTTTCTCATTTGTTTCATTACCCATCAAGTGTTGCCCGATGCCAGCAGATGTGGTATTTTCATTCGCTTCACATGCTTCTGTGGTAGCAACATGACTGTCTCCATACTTGACAACATTAATAGATTTTACAGTACCAAACCTGCAGAATGGATTCATTAATTTAACTTCTATATAAGCAACTGGTTTAATTAACCATTGAGGAAAGCTTCAAAAGGATAACAGTTCTTTCACAAACCTTGCACACTCCAACTTTATATCTTCTAATACTTCTTCCACTTCTAGATCAGACAAAGATGAAAAGCCTTCTGGATTAAACTAATCAACATTGAAAAAAAAAAAGAAGCAAATGTAATAACAAAATGTCTATCAAATTAACCAAAGAAAAAATATGTTATCTGATTCACAAAGAAACAACAGTAGTCAATACCAAGTTAAACACATATACAACCAATAACATACCACATTTTTAAGCTTTAGGACTTGAGTTGGCTTCTTGAGGAGTGGAAGTGCATGCTCAGGGATCCCATAAAATGGTTGGTTTTCATTATTTTCCTAGCATGGTGTTGTTTCTTTTGATTAGTACATATGTTACATGTAATTAAACAAGTGAAATAATGAAAATGCTTCAGTGTAGTTCTAAATCAAAATTTAAAGTACCAATTTTGATCCATCTAGAACAGCTTGAACTGCTGTTAGTGCTTGTCCTCCCACCATCATGCCATTTAGAACCGCACATGCTTTAAGTGTAAGTGATTGGTCTACATACTGAGTTATACATCATCAAGTTGTCAGAAGAGAAAGAGAATTGGTTTACAATCGTTAAAATAAAATAATGAAAAACATTACACACACACACATCATCAAGTTGTCAGAAGAGAAAGAGAATTGGTTTACAAACATTAAAATAAAATAATGAAAAACATTACACACACACACATAAAGAAAAAAGAAAAGAATCAGATGTATAGAGCAGCATATTTCTAAATGGCCATAGCACAAAAGGAATGTGCCAATCATCTTTGAAATTCAGGATCAAATCATGAAGCAATCAACCATAAGCAGACACAACTGTAAAGAAATAACTCAGGTTTACACTCAAATTATAGTCCATTTCTTCATCATAGCTACGCATCACTGTTGAAACGAACCACTGTGGAAAACTCAAATAACAGCAGCCTCTGACAAGTGTACATATCAACAAGTCCAGGATATCAGAAATGGTTGTCTTTATTAAAAGATCCAATGAAATATCTACATACATATCATAGATGGAAATATAGAGATATGGATAGAAATGTAATATTGGGTGAGCTTTTAGAATGTAATTTATGATTCTTGTCCAAGTGTGCCAAACACAATCTAGCTACCCATATCACATTAACATAATCAAGAAGAACCAAAATGGACATAAATTGATAGTAGATTTTCACTAAATTAAACACATTGAATCAGAATTACTTAAATATCATTGAATAGGTAGTTGCCTCTTCATTATATTAGTAAAAATAAATGCCTATAACTACTGGTATTTTTTTTACTAATGATACTAATGTTATGATTAAAGTACTTTTAGTTCTAGAAGTAGCATGTTTCTCAAATTATCTAATGAAGAATTTAGATATTGCAAAACAAGCATATAGATCATGTATTTGATCGTCAACAAGGTGTCCAATTGCTTGTTGAGTGGAATGAAACACAAAATCTAGAGACAAGGACAAAGACATTTCCAATGCATAACAATGACTTTTCCTCCGAAAGAAAAAGGACCATCCAACATAGAAAAATTTAAGAAAACAACTCAGAAACAAATGTAACAAAAGAAGCACAAAATGATATGTTACCTCCAGGAAAGCACATGGTCCCTCATGATTTTCATTGTCCTCAAAGTGGTATGCCTTCAAAGGTCCAAAGGCAGAAGCAATTTCCATAACCTGGATAAGCAGCAGAAGAGCCCTGGTTACATTAAGATATTGATAATTAGGAAATAAGAACAAGAACAAAAGGAGGCAGTGAAGGAGAGTGTTTGAAGAGAAATGAGGACAGTGAGAAGGGTGAGAACCTAAGAAACCTAGATTTGATTTGAAGGCAATATTGCCTAGAAATTTCGAAGTCATTACCATTTTGGATGACAAAGTCTTCGAAATTCCACCGATGAAGATCTGCACCAACAATTCATAAGAAAAAACAGATAAGTAAAAAGTTCAAAATATAGGCTAGAGGAAGTATCTTGTCAACCACATTTAACAAGTAGTACAGACTCAAACAAACAAGATAATACAAACTTGCTACTTATTGCCATCTGAAGGAAGTTGAATAAATCAGTAGCATTCCATGAGTTAAAATGAATTCACACGCTTTGATAAACTATAAAAATAAATGCAACCACATTCTATCTTTGCATTACAAGGAAACAAATCTGTTCTCCGAAAACAATATTTCAACCTGATCATGTTTATCTTTAGATTCCTTCAGCTCTTAACTTATTATACTCCTGGTGCCCTATGTTCAGGGCCTAAAGTTTTTAGTGCTTTATAAAAACAATATATAAATTTCTCTTGTACAATTATCCAGCTCTCCCTTGCACTTCTCACCACAATTAGATTATATTAGGATCTCCTCCTAACATAAAAAAGTTAGATCTAACATCATCTCAAAGCTTTTGGGTACCCAGAGGTCCTTAACCTTGTAAAAACAGAGCATCAATCCTGCAAAACTAACATATTTTAGTTTAGATTTTCTGCATTCAGGCTGTTCTTTTTTCTACTATCTTGAGCAGTAGATTTTTCCTTGGGAAGCATTTTAGCATTCCTTTTGGTTCACCTTTTTAATAGTTTTCTATCTCCTCCCATTTGTCGAGTTATGATGTTCATCCACAAAGGAAAAATGCACAGGCATTCCTATAAGCATTTCACTGGATCCATTATCTTCCAAAAATGAGAGGGCAAAACAATGTAAGCATTTAGTTTTTTTTCTCAATAGAAACAAATTAAAATAAATTCATACTACGATGTGCAGCATAAAACTCACTTAGTAATACCACTTAACTGCCAAGAAAATGATAAAAAGAGTAATAATAGAGAACAGCTGAATGAATCTTAGCTCATCCTTATGCCAAAGAAATTATTATCCTACCAACAACAGACAGTCTAACTGCAATTATAGGAAAATAGATAAATCAAATAAGCAACGATGAAATTTAGGAATTTCAACCAAATAAGTATGGTAGATATGGGTGCCCAACATTGCAGAGAGGTTTAAAAATGAAGATGGTTTTACTACATTCGATATATGTTGCTTCAATTGCATACCTTGTGAGGTGAATCCTTCACAATATGACTTATTGAATTAACTGAAGTCACTGATTTCTCTGCTTCACCACTCTGCATGAAAAGAGCAACTGTCTCAAAACCTGCTACATGGATAGTAACCACAATATACCTCAGAAACCAGAGCAGCAGCAGAAGGAAATGCATTTATTATGACAGAGAAAGCTAAAAACAGTATATAAGATCATGAAGAAGATCTAGTGCCAATTTAAGAAAAAACAGGTGTAGGAGGTAGAATAATTTTACAATGTAAGCATATTACCAAGATTTAGAAACATAAAACATGCAATATTTTGATCTCATAGTACTGGTTCCACAAAGAGTAAAAGTGTATTGGTGGACAGGAACAAGGCCAGGCATGATTTTGAAATTGCATGCTGACTAATATCTTAGCTGTGTAATCTCAGTCCCTTATGACAGAATCAATGGTTAACGCTCTTCTTAGGTATATTAATACGCGTCCACCAACTCAGAACCCAAAATGTTATAATGCTTATTAATTACATGCATAAAGAACTAACAATTAATTAGAGAATGTACATTTTTACTTTTACTTGAATGTATCACAATCACCTTCTGGTATGTGTCTCTGTGTGTGTGTGTGTGTGTGTGTGTTAGAGAAAAAAGAAACAGGGAAATCTGAGGATTGAACAAAATTTAATATTTTAGATAGATCAGTTCCCACTTCAGCAAGGATTCATCGAATGATTCAAGTGTTTAACTACACTACCAACATTTTGAGTTGCAATACATCCTCAACTGTTGAAACTAAAATGCATGAATAGCTACAGTCAAATTAATCTATCAAAGAAAAGAAATAGAAAATGCTACAATCAAATGACCACTGATATTGCATATAACATCTCTATCCACACTTACCATCTAATAAAGTTACCATAAAAGCATATCTAACCTAAGCAGAATTACACAAGGACCATTTTAGAAAGTTATTCGTGCTTATAATACATTTGCTTTACAAAAGTTCACCAAAACCTAGCAACTCCTTCACATGGTACTTCCTCCAGTAGACTTAAAGAGTCATGTGACTCGTTTACTCACGAAGACAGAAAAACCAAAATTCTAATTTTCTGCAGCACAGATGTATGATGTTGTCTTTAAGTTCATGAAATGATTGACCTTATGGTAGGGATTAGTGATTTAGTCAAACAGAAGGGGTTATAAAGGAACAACAGGAATGCTGAAAAAGAATTAACAATAGGATATTATCTAATCCAAGAACCAAAAACATCCCCAATGTAAAGTCTCATGCCAAAAACATACACTTACCCTGCTCAATGACTAGAATAAGATAAGCCTTTTCTCATTTTATATTTTTCCCAGTTCTCTGTATGCATGTTAAACCCATTAATGTGGCTAAAGAAGCACCCGTCATGGATTTTGTTTGAACATCAACTAAACATTCAAAAGAAAATAACCATGCCAGTGACGCTATGAACCAAGAAATGCTTCCTCTCAAGATCTTATTGATCCTGTCAATTACTGTTTTTCCCTCTTTTAACTTTGTATTTTTTCGTACAAGGTAAGAAATCTATATAAAATATACCAAGGAGCATAACTCCAGCACATTGGAATTCTCTAATGTGTTCTGCCACCTGAAAAGAATTCTATACATTCACAGAGACGACATCCTAAGAACACAAAAAATTAAAGAGAGTCAAGGAGGAGGTTGACTTCAATAAAACTAGGTGCAAGGACAAGCTAGTCATCGAGATAAACCATTGGCTGAAATAAGGTCATTGGTATATTATTTTAGCCAAAATCGGACGGTAAAATCAACATTCCCAGCAAAAGTCAGACTACAGCTAACCAATGCCAGAAATCCTAAAGCAACACCTGAGCAATTTAAAAGTTGAATAGCAAATAAAGCAGATTCCATACCCCATACTATTAAAATGTTACTGCAAAATGCCTAGATCAGTGACCCAACACCAATGCTAGAAAAAATGCTTGAACTGCATCAAAACATGTTACTACACCTGGGAATCTTCTTAGTTAGGATACAGCTCCATCACCATCCTGAACGAGAATTACGACACACCCAACATAGACACCCTATTTAAGAGATTCCAACATGCCAGTCAGAAAACATCTCATGTAACATGACAAATAGATCATTCTGTGTGCAGCAGAAAGCTCGTGAAGCTACAGAAAAAAATCCTAACTTTAAATTTGATTTTACGCTTGACTAACTTTTGGAGTACAACACTACCATTGACATAACAACACACAAGAATTACCAAATTCCCTACATTTAAGGATGTTAAACCAAACCACTTCCATTTTTCACAATTTCAAAGATGCAAGATAGACGTGGAAACCCTGGATCAGCTTCCACTATTGAAGCAACAAAAAATGAGTTTCAAAACAAAGTGAAGTTTAAAACCTTAAAATCTCTAAGTGCCTTCATCTATGTTGTTTTCCAAGTTTCAGAATCCCAGAGTTCTCCTAGCACAATAAAAATATTTCTGTAAGAGGAGTTAAAATCTGGCATCTGATTTTTATGGTTGATCTCATAAAAATTGTGATCATAAATTATTTTGGAGCTTAAAAGCTTGAAGAGAATAGAAAATAGGAGGTAAAAGACAAGCTATAATCATCATATTGCATGTATCATTAAAACTGTTCTAGCCAACTAATCTCAAAAAAATATATATTATTTCTTTTACTTGTTATTAAATTCTAGGCATGCTTACTATATGTTTTTTAGAACAGTCCATTTCAAGCTCAAACCTTGAAGAAATTTTCTGATTAAACCATAATTATAGACTAGAATACTGCCACTTGAACTCAGAAAAAGTCACAGGTGTAAACCCATTTGCTAATTAACAGTTATGTCAATGATTTGCTATTAAAGGTTTAACATTATTAGCCCAGTGTAATTTGCAGTTAGGCTGGGTTGCCAATTCTACTTTCTACCACTATGTCTATCTTTACAAAATAAAAAGATAAATATAAAATTTAGTCTTGTAAGATTTTGTCTGTGACAATTTAACAATGTGAATTCTCAAAAGTTATATTATGCATGCCATAGAGAACCAACTTTTTCTACATAGATATCCCAGCAAAAACTATTTAATTTCTTTTCATTACTAAGAAATTCATTGATCACATTACAAAGTCAAAGAGATAACAGGTATGCATATGCGACACATACAAGTAATCGGAAGCATAAAAATAAATTACTTCAATAAGAACAACAATAAGAACAAGCAGTAAATGAGGAAAAAAGTATATAGCCAAAAATGTAAAAACGAAGTAATAAAAGTTGATAAGGTTCATTCTTACTGCCACTTCAACAAAGTCTTTTGGGCGCCTGAATTTGAGAATAGAGCCAGAGAAGGAACAACCATCACAAGAAAGAGCTGCTGAGGCATCCTCAGCTGTAAGAAATTCCACAAGAGCTTGACCTTTCTCTCTCTGTATCTGCAGTTAAGATATTGTAAGAAAAGTAAAACCTTTGTTTATACTAACTTGCATGACCAAAAACAAAATGAGCATCATCGAATACATAAAAGAGACTTACAACACAGCTAATACATGGTAGAGATCCACGAATACAATTAACACTTGAAGAGAGCAATAAATTATTAAGAAACTCCATCACAGCTTTCTCAGAGGCTGAGGCCGGTATATTTTCAACATAAAGTCTCCTCATAGGCCGAGTAGCTTGTGTTAGCTGAACAGAGTCAATGGAGACATTTAGCTTCGCCAAAGATGCAGTGGCTAATATCCCAGCAAGAGGGTTTGCTGTCGTAGAAGTGACAGGAATGGAGCTGACCACTTCATGGGCATTTGATGATGCAGTTTGGTTTAACATCTGCACATTAGAAGGAACTGAAGATGTTTCCGCAGGTGCAACATCCCACTTAGCACTTTTCTTCTCAGGTGAGCGGTTGATTGGCGAAGGAGTCTTAATAGCAGCCTCAGTTCTTCTCTTCCTTGGGGAATAGCCACCAAGGCCACTAGTGAATCCAACATGCCGCCTATAATGACCACTCGAACCATTACTCGTAACCTTACTCCGGTCGATATCAGAATGCTTTCTTCCAGACCTGTCTCTAGAAGAATGCAAGGACAGTTCTTCATGCTCGTGCCCATAATATGATGTACGTTTATGTGTCCTGGGTGATAGAGAAATGGATCTTCTATTTCTGTCCTCACGCTCTCGACTCTTTGATCGCCTCCTTTTCAGCCTTGATTCCCCATATTGAGATTTTGGAGATTCCTTCTTTTCCTTCCTGTCTGAAACTTCTAAACCATGCCCTTTACCTAGATCAACTTTCTTGGTAGCACTCTTATCTCTCTTTTTCTCATCATCTTCATTTCGATGTTTTCTCTTGCTTCCTCTTTCAGATTTCTCTCCACTTTTGTCTGCATGCGTATCTTTCCCCGTTAAATTTCTTGAATGCTTCTTTGTGGCTTCATCATTTGAATCATCAATTGACCGCCCATAAATTTTTCCCCGGCCAGGAATTACTTTATCAGCCTTCCCTTTAGCTTTAGAGGGTATTTCTTTTACAATTTCAGCTTTCAACTTCATTTCTGAACCACGACTTCCTCGATCTTTTTCTGTAACTAGACTCCCATCCTTTAATCTGATTTCTGATTTAAGAATTTCTCTGGGTTTAGGTTTAGCTAAAATTTCATCCTTAATTTTGGTTTTTAACTCTTGGTTTTCTCTCTCTTTCCGTCTGGATGAATCACCATCCTTTGTAAGGGTACTATCTTGCTTCTTCCATGACCCTACCTTCACATATTCCTCTGCCACATGCATGTCAACACCAGGGGAAGAATCTTTTTTGCATCTGTGACGCCTTCCAGAATCATAATGATCAGAAACATTTGCAGCAGTACCATCCCCTGATATGTTCCCCACATCTGTAACTTCCTCTTTAACATTTTCAGGCAAGTTCTTATTTTGCCTTCTAATCATTATTTCATCAAAGCTAAGAGGCCTTGTCCGAGCAGCAGTTCCTTCATTGGAGTTATCCAAGGAAAGGTTACCACCTTTTCCTTGCTTTCCTTTATTCCGACCAGATCTGCCCATCTTTCCCAGTGAAGAGGGTAGTTAAACAAAGAGATTGGCCAGTAAAGCCTTGATTGTATTCAGCTTATCATTGTCTAACTGTCACAGGATCCAAGGGGAAAAAATCTGCATTCCATCATCAGCATCAAGTAACTGAGTCACCAATCCCCTCACTTCAACTAAATTGCAGCCTCTCTCAATACAATGGGATAAGTATTCAATAAACTAAAAGCAACTAATGACAAAGGAAATCGGGAGAAAAATAGAAGCAGAGAAATCATACGCTTCAACATCATAATGTTAATTAATTCATAGTATGTATGTATATACCATAATATTGCGTGAAACCATGATCTCCTAATAGAATCAAATAAAGTCTAAACTTTTTTCAGAACTACTTCGTCTAGGCTGTAGGGAGTCAAGAGACAAGACTTCTAAAATATCATAAGGGTCTTATTCTCTCAGAAAACATGTATAACCAGCCATCAAAAAACTAGTGGATCAAACTTTCATGTGCATTTTGCACTCTTAGATGAGAATCCCAATAGTAATATTTTCCACAATGAAAAAAGACTAGCTAGGTTTCTCTCAGTAAATCATTTGAAAGAAAAATGGCGCATCATCATTTCTCCTACATTTGTGCATACGTAGGTATCATCAATATTAAATCAAAATTTAAAACTGAATTTCTCAAGAGTAACTAATTCAAAGATCAACATCTATCAATATGGTATTTTACACGACACAGTACTTGCACCATTACCATGCTGAATTCATAAAAACATTCCAAATTCCCAATGAAGAAATAACAAAAAGAAAAACCCTAGTTAGTGCATCTATTCCAAATTTTCAATACAAAGGACCATATAACTCACCCTGGAACAACCACAACTACAACGACATACCAGAATACTCAATCATAAACTCCAACTTCAATTATCATCCAGTCCCCAGTGACCCCGAAGAGAATTATTCTTTTTTATTTAATTTTATTTTCTTCTATTTTCTGCTCCCTCCTTTAAAAAATAAAAGTCATAAACAAAGTTCAATAGAAAACCCTAAACGCAAAATCCCAGCTTACAGCATACAAATACGTAACCAAATACTTAAATTGAATGCGTTTATAGGCATGTATGAAGATATTCAAGAACACAGAATTGGGAAAAATGAATAAATAAATAAAAGAGAAAGTGCAAGTAGAAGTTGTACCTTTGAATGGAGGCGAAACCAGAACGGAAATGCAAGTGAAAGTTTGTACTCTGGCTGGCTGGCTAGCTCAAATAAGCAGA
>CP135539.1:5332678-5356182 GCA_032402905.1 Khaya senegalensis | reverse complement strand
TTTTATTAATTATTTTAAATTTTATATTAATCACTTTAAATTATCTATTATATTTTTAAAAATTTTTATTAAAATATATAAAATACGTCTATGCACACACGGCACACGTGTTCACAGTTCCGTTTATCATATCTTTTTGTTTAATTTGAGAAATAATGGCTCAAAATTACAAAATTTTATTTGATGAATGTCATAATTCATTGCTTGACAGAAAATAATTGATAAAATTAATTAGAATAATAACAATAATAATAACAATATTGCAAAAGATTATTTTAAATTGAACTATCAATTTAACCCAAAAAAATTGAGTAAAGGCAATGTTGCTGTCTCTGTAATTTTGAAATCTTGGGGTTGGAGAAAGAATTGGAGATTTTCTTGTACAAAGGGGGGCTTCAAGGGCGAGAGGAGTAGAAAAACTTCGAAGTAGCTTCCCATTTTTATTACATAAACAATGTGTTGGAGAAACTAAACTCAATGACTACCTGCTCTGTTTAGTGATAGGAAACATTCCACTACCAGAAAATAAGAGCCAATGACATGTACTCAATAAACCTTTCCAACACTTGATCAAAGATTGAAGTTTTAAAGGCAAATTCAGGGATGAGAAGAAGTGCACAAACAATAACATAGATTTGGTACCATTACCTATATATCACACTGAGAATTGGGCTAAGATACATCTCATGTATCTTAAATTGTGCAACATAAAAAATGAAATATGAAACGGAAAACTTGAACCAATTAGTGTAAAATTTAAAATGATTAATAGAAAAAAATTAAAATATGAAACATAAAAGTTAAAACAATTAACATAAAATTTGAAATACATAATACAAGAGTTTAATAAATTGGATGTTTGTTACCTCCAATGAATTATAGCCAAACCCTGATAATGACATTTGGCTGTTCTGCAAGAGATAAAACGTACAAGCACAAATACTAAAATGTTTATGGTTTATGGTATTCAACAATATCGTGAAGCATACAACTATAGGAAGCTCAACGGAGTTCATTGATGCAGTAAAGAAACTGTGTTTACAGGATCTTCACCAGGATGGTAATTGATTAAATTCACTGCCGTTGTAGTCTTGAAACCATATGCTCTGACTTCTGAAAAAAAAAGAAGATAAAAGAGAATTTTAAGCATGTTTGTCACTCTATCTAGTGGCAAGCTACAGAGCATATAAATTATTAATATAAAAACAGATGGGTTCAATTCATTGGGCAGCTAATAATATAGACAAAGTTGACCTCAGTTGAATTCAGGAATCATAAAAATCTCAGCATAAACATAAAATTGCAAAGTTTTTCAATAGTTGAGTAAAGTGCTCAAAGTTTTCTTTCCTCCTTTTCCATTTCATGCCTCCTTTATGACATTGAAACATTAAAGGCAACATACCTGCTCACTATAAGGCAAATATTTTCCATCAAATGTAATGACCACCCGATCTTTCCCATCCACGCCTTTAACTTTGTCAACAGAGCAGAAGAAGTCTATAGCAGACATGCTAACCCAACATAGAACAAAGACAACAAGTAATTGAGTAAATTAAATATCAAAAGGCTTCAGGATAATATTTAGAAACAAATATGTTCAATTTAATCAAAAACAATTGAGTGTCAATCTAGATTACTTGACTTCCACTTTCCAGAAGTCTAATCACTTATGCTGATGCATCAATCATTCTCTTTCGCAAAAAGGGGATCTGCTTAATGACTTACTTCATACTGTCCTAGATTAGTGCTGGCTTAATCTCATGAATTGAAAATATGTTGAATGTGTACAAGTGCCTAAAGTAGATTTTTAAAACTTAAATGGAGTAAACTGCTAATTACATTTTTTCTCCCCTAATGTCTAAGGAAGAAAAATGAGTTAGTTTCCATCAGTATTCCCAATACTAGTCTGAGTGCATATGAAACTCTCAAGAAATGAGCTTAAAATGAGGAAAACTTTGATAATCCAAAGGGCTTAAAACAACCAACAGAAAACTTTTATCTCACAGAACAATTGCTTAAAAGCTGCTTAATATCAGCTAAACAGTGAACAATATCATGTGAAATACTAACACTGTACTGTTAATAACCATATGCAAATAAACCATAGCATGAATTAAGATCTTACATGCCATCACCAAAATCCTCGTTGATGATTTCCTTAATGCTCTCGCCAAAATGCATAACTGCTTCATTCAACCTAAAAAATTTCAATGTTTTTTAAAAAAAAAACAGAGACAATTAGTAAACAACACTAATAAACACTGAAAACATAAATTCAAAATCATACGGAATTCCTTAATTAGGGACCATTCAATAGCCTGCTTTAGACAGCGGGCTCATGGATAAAATGACAAAATGAGATTTTAAAGGAACGGGGGAGACAAATAGGTTAAGAGCAAACCTGTAAACAGAGGGTTCCTGGATCAAGTTCGGATCATAAGACCTCATTGGCGGTCTCATCATCTCGTTCAGAAGCTCATCGGAAAGATCGGGCAGGGCTTCCCGTAGCTTAGGGGCGGTATCGAGCTTGAGCTGTGCCTGGCGTCGCAGTAGCTGCGCCACGTAGACATTGGTGAGCCCGACCTCATCTGCTATCTGACTACAAGACTTGCCGGATTTGAGTTTCGCGGCTTGTAGCCGATTGATTAAGCTCGATTTGCTGCTCGTCTCAGCTTCCATTTCCAACACACAACACAACTGCCACTCTCACTCGGTAAGTTTTGGTCGAAGGACACTAGACCAAGCAGAAACCTTAACCGACACGTGGCGGCGCTCAAATTCTGGAGGGACACGCGTTCGGCTTTGGCAGGCCTGGGTATTTAATTGAAGAGATTAATCGGAGTCAATAATTTGGGCCTAGCCCAAGAAGTAAAACTTTTATATGGACTGACTGCTTCAGATCCGTTAAGGCCCAGTTAAACCCTTCCAGGCCCAAATTACAAATTTCACAAAATGCCACTACATACAAAGTTAGATGAATTTGTATGAATTGAATTTTGAGTCCCTTTTTATAATGATGATGGATGATACTTAAATTTGTAATGACCCAACATCTAACAATGAAGGTTACTTAATTTGCAATTACGATAAAAATATTCATAATTGAGAGTTTGTTGGTATTTTTGACATATGGATTCTCGTGATTAAATTAATTTTTTAAAAATTAATATAAAAAACAAATAAATTCTTAATATGTCAGAGTTAATCCTACCTAACATTAGATAGTAATCTCATTTTATAATATGTTGTATAGTTTAAGGTATTTTCTAATCTTTCAATTTCATAAGTAAGTAATACTTATCAACAATGAACCCATGTTAATAACTTAAATTCATGCTACATTTGAAAATCTTGAATGTAATAAATAAATAATTATTTTTATTTTTAAATTGATAATTAAATATATAAAATATTTTTATTTCTTGGTGTCATTTATTGCCAAAAATTAGCATAAGTCATTTTTTTTTAAATCTGAGTGTAAGTCATTTAATTGAATTGATTAAATTTATTTGACCATAGCAAACCCATTACTCAAATGACAATAAGTTGGTGACAAACTCTTTTCCAACAGGGTCATTGCAATTTTTATATCATAGTCATTTCCATGGACAATGTTTTCCAAAATAATTTTATCATATTTTTATTTTAAAGTCTTAATGATGTTTCTAGATGAAAGACAATAAAAAATATTCACCATTACAGTCTTGCATACCTAATTTTTATCTTTATAATGCACGATTTGATTCTATTTTATTAATTATCCAATGCTTATTCATAATATCTAATTAAAAATATTTATTCAAACTAACAATAGTTTTAAGGACAGTTAATATATGCTATTAATGGAAAGGTTAAAATTTAATTTAAAATTAAATTTTAAATTTAAGATTAATTATATATTATTATTTATTCTTTGATTCATTATTAGTTCGGTAAAACTACACTTTAAAGATCTCTCTAATGCCCTCCAAAACTTAGCCTTCCTTGACTTGAATACAAGATCTATTAAATCCACAAAATCAACAATAATTCGTATCTTTCTATGATTTTAATAAAAGTCTCTTAACAATACATAATAATATATCTATAATGTCAAGGTCTTGTGCTATTTTATAACATTAACTATTAATCATTGACATCTATAAAATCATATATTAAAAAAATTACGTTATAAATGATCAAATTTAATTATTTCATATCAAATAATTTGTTACAAAGAGATTGAAAAGATCCAAAAAAATAAATAATAAAATAAATGTTAATAAATAATTGTTCGGAACTCCCAATGTGCTTAATAAATTGAAATTCCAACCATCCAAGCAATCAAAAATAAAAAAATAAAAAGGTTCCAATCATCAAAAGACACATTTCTTGCATTTGTTTCCAACAATAAAACAATAAGACAAGATTATGGAAGTTTCCCTTCTCTTAGAACAAAATTGTACCAACCTTTTTACCAAGTCATGGCATAGCCAAAAGGGTTGCTTTGGCTTTATCCTATCACTATTGATTCAATCAAAGAATACCATCTTGCACAAGAAATATATCATATGTTGAGCCCATTCGATTTAATTTACCACCTTAACAAGAAACATGGCATATATTGGAGGATCTAATTGCCCATAAGAAGTATAAGAAAGGTAGTAGTACACTTTTAAAATTTATTAAGTGTTATTATTTTTAATTCACTCTACCTAATTCACATTGTAATTTGATTGTGCTGTAAATTGGTGAGCTAATAAGATGGGTAGAGTTATACCATAACACTTGTAAGAAAGTCTTAAAAAAGGCAAACTCAACCCGTCGACTATAAATAAGAAAAAATTATGAGTTGATATTAAATAATAAAAAGTCAAAAATATTCGATGTAAAGAAAAGAGAGAAAATAATTAGATGACGAGATTTTTTTTAATTTTTTATTAATATATAATTTTTTATTTTATTAATCGAATAATTTTATTATATTAATATGATTTTTTAATAGTTATACTCTTTAATTGCTTTATTTAAATTATTAAATTATTATCCATGAAATCTAATGACTCTATAAAATAATTCATTTTCGGAGAAAAAAATTTATTCTTAATTTTTCATGCATTTATTATAAATAGTTGTCTCTTAAATTAGTTGTTGGGTAGAGTAAGATTGAGGATTAAATGACAAACCAAACACCTGCAAATTTAGTACAATTCAGAATAACTTCAAAATGACATGTTTAGCTCACAGGCTACGTAGGACAAAAATCACAGACTCAAATTCAATAACAAAAAAAAAAAAGAAAAAAAGAAAAAAAGAAAAAATTATTATTTGCTTCGCTCATTCATTAATATTCTGGCTAATTCAAACCGAAATGCCCCAGAATTAATGCCACTTAATTAATAATCCCACCAAAAGCAACCTCCTTTATCTCCCTACTGCCCGTTCTAGAAAAAATTATTCACTCATTTATCAATATTTATTACTGGTTTTTTGAAAAGTTAGGGAAGGTGACATCAATGGTAAAGAAAGAGACTTTTTTTTTTTTTTTTCCTTTAGGGTTGAAAAAGCTTCTCACCTATTATCTTAATAATAATAAAAAAATTAAATAAGACAATTCTACTAAAATTATTGAATAAAATTATATTCAATGAATTTTAAAATAAAAATATAATTTAATATTATATTTTTTGTTTAACTATTTGTATAAATAATATGTTACGGTTTTGTCCGAACTAAAATTTTTTCTTGAAGTGTTGAGTAGAATAAAAGTTTTATGATTGATGAGTAATATTAATTTATTAATCTTTGCTTCTTAAAATTCAAAAATAAGTTTATTTTAATATAACATAATTAAGTTGAATTCATATCAATTTCTTGATGAGATAAGACATTTACAATAGTTTCATTTTAGTTCTAATTTAATAAGAGGTAGAGGTATTATCAATTAGTGAAGGACTTATTTGATACAAATAGATCAATTATATCCTTCCTTGAAAATATATAAAAACTTTAAGGACCAACATGGTATTACCCTACAATTCATTTCACTAGAAAAAGTCTTCTAAAACTATAATAGTGGGTTTGATTTTGAGCATAGTTCTAGAAGTGAATGGTGAATTGATTGCTTTGAACATATTAATTTTGCAAGACTTTATCCCCATCACAATCTTTGAATTCTCAGCCATCTAGAACTTAAGTTTCATTGATTAATTTCGTTTCAACCCTCAAATATTTTCAACCATCTTTGAAAGGTACCTCAATTTTTCACAAAGATATATATATATATATATATATGTATATGTACAAACATGTACACCTTTTTGGTACGGTAAGATATATAATTTAGTACGGACCATGCAATTCAAATGATTAGAGTTCTTTCATCTTTTAGGGATTGTTATATTGACCTAAATCCCATAACTAAAAATGGTTCAACTTAACGGCGGAAGTTAACGGGGTTTAAGAGTTTGTTGATGGGTTCAAAATAAAATTAACCCATCCGTTACTGCTGGTCAACACGAGAGTCACTGATTCTGAGTATTCTACAGTTGTAATTTAAATAAAGATAAAGGGTATATTAGTCATATCAGAAGTTTCGTTTTGTCAAAAGGAGTAGCCAACTTGATCCTTGACCTGAAGTTGAGTGGTCCCCACTCGGCCAGCCTGACGGATACGCTTGGAAGATTCATGAATGCGGGCCGACAATTTATTTTACATACCTAAAATACCCTTCCTTTTAATTTTTGTCTTGTAGTATACTCGAGTGTGTTTGACTTTGACTGCCCAAGTGTGTTGTCAAATACTATAAATAAAAAATAATTTGTTTTTATAAATAAGAATTATTTATTATTTTCTTGTTTTATATCTATTTGGGAGGAGCAAAATTCAAAGACTACAAAGGCAATTTATTAAATTAATGGCAAAATAGTGAAAAAAAATTAAAAAAATAAATGTCAAACTAGAAGATATTATTGATAATTAAAAAAAATTGTATAATAATTTGACGTTTGAGATTTAAAATAAATACTTGATAATAATTTAACAAGATCAAAATTTTTTTTAACATTATTAATTACACAATAATCTTCACTTAAGATATAGTTCAAATATTCATTTAAGAATAAAAAAATAAAAAAATTAGTTTAATTTTAAATAATCTTAATTACAACAATTGATGTTTAAATTTAAAGATATTATTTAATTTAAATATTTTAAAATAAAATTTTAATGGTTAAATTTTATAATAAATATTTAATATAATTTTTAATGATATCATAATTCGTGTGTCGAGTTGTCTTTAAATTTTTATTATTATCTGTTCATTTATTTTTATATTTTTCTAATATAAATAGTTGATCACGAGCTTAAATATTTAATAAAATATTAATGAGATCATAATTCATGCATTTGAGTGAGTTTCAAGTTTTTAATATTATTTTTCTAATTTAAATATATGTATATATAAATCATTTTTCATGCATTCCTGTATATAAAACAAGATACAAGTGGAGTTAACCCACACAAATTAAAGAGAAGAAGATAATTATTGTAGGTGAGATTGTTAACTTAATCAAAACCAATCACAAAATAATTAAACTTTTAATTTTTAAAACCCAAATTAATCCAGCCTTAATCATGATTAGTCGAAGAAGTACTAATTATTAATTAAGCTGTACAATAGCAATTAGCAAAGCTGGTCACAGTCTCTACTCTTTATGCCGTGTGGAGAGAATCCATCCGATAGATGGTCAATTACGTTGTTATACGTACAAGAAGTGGACTTAATTTGTCTTGTAATTACCCATTTGTGGAAGCCAATGGCTCTATTATCTTGTAACAAAGAATTTTGAGCTCATGCATGTCCTTTTCTCTTTGAATTATGTCTTTTTTTTTTTGTTTTTCTAAGGAATTCCTTATCCCATTTCCACAAAGAAATAGAATTTATGCGTATTTCAATTGAATACGACTATTTATTCAAGTTATCTGACTAAAATATTTTACATTGTTTCTTTTGATATTGATGTTAAATTGAAATTTTAAAAATTTATATATATAGTATCTTATTATTGATTTATATTAATTTTTTTTATTTTAAAAAATTTTAATTCAATTTCCACATAGAAATAGATATGTAATAATACTCGTACCTTACGTATATTCTAATTGAATACGATATTTATGTAACTTACACGATTGAGATTGTTTAATAACATTTTTTTAATTAAACACTGGTATTAGACCGGAATTTTAAAAATTTATATACATCCTGTCTTATTATTGATGTACCATGTTGAAAAAGAAATTACAATTCTAATATTTTTCTTTAAAAAATATAAAAATAAATTGTGGAGATATATTACTATTTGAAATCACATGTATTGACAAAGAATATGATTTTTGCTTTGGATTTGAATGAAATGATTGGTTGTGAAGGGTGAGTGGTAGACATTACTAGAAAAGTATAATGGATTTTATTCACTTTTTTAAAATTAAATTCAAGAAAATATAAATTAGTAATTAATCTCATTGTATTGTTGATATTGGATTACGAGAATTTTTTTAAAAAAATCATATTTTTAAGTCAATATATAAAAATAGCTATGTTATTATTATTATTATTATTATTTTTAACTAAACTAGCTAAAAAAATACGATTTAAATAAAAATATTTTCTAATACTTAAAACTTAATAAATACCTAAATACGATTTAAATAAAAATACTTTCTAATACTTAAAAATTAATAAATACCTAAAATTAAGAGCGTGTTCAAAACTTAGTTTTAAGTATATTAAAGTGTTTGATACTAAATTTTGAGCATGCTTGAAGCGCGATAAAAATTTAATTTCGAGCGTGCTTGAGAGACAAACAAATTTGTAAAATTTTTACAATTAAAAATATTTTTGTTTAAATTTAATTTTCATAATTAATTAGACTAAAAAATTAACATAATTATTTATGTAAATTAACTCCGTCTTTTTTGAGAATTTCCTTGAATTGTTATTCACCACACAAAAGTCAGTTAGTAGCTTAAGAAAAAAAGGGGGGATGCTGAATGCAAGACAAGGAAAGGAGCAAGAACAAAGCAATAAAGCTAGATCAAGATGGCACATTGATAATTGTATATAAGTTTTTGTTTTTATTAAAATAACCTAATTTTTAAGTCCAATATATTTATAACTTGAATTCTAAATTTAACAAGTGTGATAAATCTTATTTATGTAGTCATTCCATTGATGTAGGTTTGTTAATACATATAAAAGTTTTATAAATAAATTTAGGTTAGATGTGATTGGAAGAATTTTTGGACAAAATTTTTAATAGAGTTTACAAAGATAATCATAAACAGTAATTTTTCGATAAAGTCCGTTAAAAGAAATTAGTATAAAAATTGTTCATCTTGATAAAATTTATTTTTTATTTTTTAATAAATTTAGTGGAGAGAGTATTAATTATTAATGGATTAATCATGAATAATTTTATTTAAATATTAAAATTTTAATTTTAAATATAAAATAATTTCAATTCCGGTTATAAATGTAAATGGGCTTGGACATTTAGCCTTTCGGCAAAAACAAGTTAAAATCGAAGTCTATATATGAGGGGTCGGAGACACAGACTCTTCACAATAACTCTCCTACAGCAAAAAAGAAAGAAAAGAAAAAAGAAAAAGACAGTACATTGAGCCTAAGCTGCAAAATAAAAATGGCTGTTGAAGAAGGAATTGATGATTACACACAGGATGGAACAGTCGATCTGAAGGGAAACCCTGTTCGCAGATCCAAGCGAGGCGGATGGACTGCATGCTCCTTTGTTGTTGGTATTCTCTCTTAGTTTCCATCTTCGTTTCTTAATTTGTCCATATTCCTTTCCATGCACTTGTATCTGTCTCTGTTATGGTTCCATCTTCCGTCATTCTGGGAAGCTTTTTTCTATGGATTGCTTTCTCTCCTGTATATTTTTCCTGGTTATGGGGAAGAAGATGCTGTATTCAAAGTAAAAACCCAGATTAATCATCTCTTGTTCTTCAATTTCTAAAGTTTTGGTCTTTTTTCCTTCCTCTCGAGTGTTAAACTCCGCCCATTAATGGATGCCAGAGATCCCACCTTCTATCTGCATGCAGTTTCACTTCTGCTGCTCATGGAGACACATATGGACACAAAAGAAAGGAAAAGCACTAAGCTGAGGTCGTCAAATCTGTACTGTATTTTCCTCTGCAAACTATTTCAAAAGTGAAAATTTTTTGTCCATAAATATAGTAATCAAAGCAAGTCTTAATCTAAATCCAGTCAGTTTCGTTGCCACATATAAACAAACTTTGTAGCTCCGTAAAGTAGTGGTCGTTGAGAAATATCTATCACCCAGCTTGGCAATTATTGTTGTATATGGATTGCAGGTAATACTGCTTAATTCCTGTTTTCTTTTGTTTCGTTACAGTATACGAAGTATTTGAAAGAATGGCGTATTATGGAATATCGTCGAATTTGGTGCTGTATTTGACAAACAAGCTGCATCAGGGAACTGTGAAATCGGCTAATAACGTCACAAACTGGGTTGGCACCATCTGGGTCACTCCCATTTTAGGTGCTTACGTCGCTGATGCTCATCTCGGCCGCTACTGGACCTTCGTCATCGCTTCTTGTATTTACCTCCTGGTGCGTGCGTTCGTCAAATCCAATTCAGCATATTCATTAGTCTAAAAATAACATCCAGTTTCCCTCATATTTTATATTTTAACAATTAAGGACAGAATTTCCGTTTATATATACATTAACTAGGTCTTTGTCCTACAATATGAAGGACCAATTGGACAAAAAATTAAAAATTAATGCTTTGACCCACATAAAAACAAATCAACAATATGTATAAATTTATTTTTAGAATGTGTGTGGAGTGGTGAAAATAGGTCATTTATGTTTATTAATTTCTCTCGATAAAATTTATTTATTTTTAATAAAATTTATCTTTTTTTTAATATTTTAATTAAAAAAATTAAATTTTTTTTATTTAAATATTAAAATTTTAACTTTAAATATAAAAAAATTTAAAATTTAAGTTATAAATATAAATAGACTTAAAAATTAAAATATTTTAATTAAAAATTCTTAATTATTAGAATGGTGTTGTTTGTATACATACATGAATTGTCTATAAATATATTTTATATGTAAATTTTTTTAACTTTTGATTCAAGTTTTTTTTTTTGTTTGCCTTTCAAAATTTTTTATTATATTTTAAATTTTTATAATTTATATTTTAAATTTTTATTATTATTATGGCATGTTTTAAGCTTTTCAGTTGGGTAGGATTTTGGATTTTGAATGGATAATAATTACCAAAGGCATACAAAATTTAACACAGTTTTCAGTACAAAAACGGCACATGGATTTAGGTTCCGGTTTTGCACCTACCCCAACTGAACCGTGTAATGTCTATTATTTAACTTGTGATATATATTTCAGACCAAGTGGGCTTATCTATTATTACACATATTCATAAATGTCTGTATATTTATCTTGGTGGTGACAGGGGATGTCTGTACTAACACTCTCAGTATCAATACCTGGCTTAAAACCTCCTCCCTGCAAAGAAGCCAATATTGAAGACTGTAAGAAGGCATCAACATTGCAATTAGCTATATTTTTTGGTGCACTCTACACGTTGGCTGTGGGGACAGGAGGAACCAAACCCAACATTTCGACGATCGGGGCGGATCAATTTGATGAATTCGACCCAAAGGAGAAAGCCCATAAGTTGTCCTTCTTCAACTGGTGGATGTTCAGCATTTTCTTTGGGACACTATTTGCCAACACGATTCTTGTTTACATACAAGATAATGTGGGATGGACCTTAGGTTATGGGCTTCCAACACTCGGGCTCGCCATATCCATTGCAATTTTCTTGGCTGGCACACGCTTTTATAGGCACAGAGTGCCAGCAGGAAGCCCATTTACGAGGATGGCAAAGGTCATGGTTGCTGCCATAAGAAAATGGAACGTGCCTCTCCCTAATGACCCTAAAGAACTCTATGAACTTGACTTGGAAGTGTATGCAGCCAAAGGGAAGTTTAGGATTGATTCCACTCCAGCCTTCAGGTTAGTCTTAATTGCTTTTTCTCTTTTCTTGCAGGGTTTTATTGTCCCATGAAATAGTTTCATTGCCTTGCATTACTATACCTTTTTTCTTTCAAAATTGATTTATATCTTGGTGTTTGTTCATGCATGCAGGTTCCTGAACAAAGCTGCAGTGAAAACGGGTTCAGCTGATCCATGGCTGCTATGCCCAGTGACCCAAGTAGAGGAAACCAAACAAATGTTAGCAATGATCCCAATATTGATTGCAACATTTGTTCCAAGCACAATGGTTGCTCAAATCAACACCCTTTTTGTGAAGCAAGGCACTACTCTTGATAGAGCCGTTGGCAGCTTCATGATTCCTCCTGCAAGTTTGGCTGGATTTGTAACCATATCTATGCTTATTTGTGTTGTCTTATATGACCGATACTTCGTCAAGATCATGCGAAGATGGACTAAAAATCCTAGAGGGATCACTCTCCTTCAAAGAATGGGAATTGGCCTTGTTCTGCATATTATAATTATGGTTATTGCATCCCGAACAGAGAGATATAGAATAAGTGTGGCTAAGGACCATGGCGTAGTCGAAAATGGAGGAAAAGTTCCCTTAACGATATTTGTTATACTTCCTCAATTTGTGCTCATGGGAACAGCCGATGCCTTTTTGGAGGTAGCTAAGATTGAATTCTTCTACGATCAGGCACCAGAAAGCATGAAGAGTCTTGGAACTTCATATTCAATGACTACTTTAGGAGTTGGAAATTTCCTAAGTAGCTTTCTTCTTTCAACGGTTTCTCACATCACTAGGGAGCATGGACATAAAGGATGGATTCTGAACAACCTTAATGCTTCTCATCTGGATTACTACTATGCATTTTTCGCGATATTGAATGTCTTGAACTTCTTTTTCTTCTTAGTTGTGACAAAGTTCTACGTGTATAAAGCTGAAGTTTCGGATTCAATGAAGGTGCTTACTGAAGAATTGAAGGTCATGAGATTAAGGGAACCTAAACGACAAGAGCCTGGGACATAGATTGATTGGTTGCTTAATGGAGAAGAAAATCCTTTATGTTAGAATCAGAACTGAAGTTCTCTTTCTGGCCAGACTGCCACGAAGCTTCAATTGATGATTTTTCTTTGGGGATTGATGGTCTGATACTGTGTATGTTAAATTTTCCTTTGTATTGGTCCAAATTCAACAAACATGGCAGATATCAAATTAAAGTGCACAACTCTATATGTAAGTTCTAAATTTTAGAATAACAACTTGTATACTGAAATAATCAATTATTCTCAAACTCCTTAATTTCACAATAATCCAATCAAACTCAAAGTTTTAAAATAACATCCAAGCACATTACAAACTTTTTATTCAACATAAAAAACATAAATAAAAATTACCAAGTCATCCTCCAAGTTATGAATCACACTTAATAGTGTAAGCAACTTATTCTACAAAAAAATAAATGATGAAAGGTGAGCTATCAATTTGATTAGTAATGTCATTCATAATATTTGTATAAAAAAAGATTCGTAAGCTATTTTATTAAAATATCTTAAAAAATACAGTTTCAAGTAATAATCGAATAAAATCATAATTATAATCACAATACTACGGCTAGAGAAGTCAAAATATTTCATTTCAATTAATCAATTAAGAATCATTTGATAACATAAGACTTGCATTGATTTACTTATCAAAAATATTTAACACAATTTACAAATAAACATTGACTTTTAATAAGTAATTTATAAAACAATTGTAAACATGCAAATTGTAAAAATTCATAATAAAACTTCATTTATCAAATAAGCATTTGATTTTCAAACATTTGAGTGAAACAATTTATATCAAAACATATTTTCATTATACAAAAATAATTTTATCAAAAATACTTAACATAGTACATAGATAAATATAGCACAATTTTGTTATGTCTAAACTAACTACTTATGAATGACAAGTAAAACCATTAACAAATTTGAAAATTTAATTCCTAGTTTATAATTTGAACCAAACTAAAATTTTACATATTTTCTTAGTACACCTAAAAATATTATATATAAAATTTTTATAATATTTTGGGTCCAAAATTTTTTTTAAAATAATAAATATTTAAAAAAAGTAAACTATTAAGATATTTCAGAAATATAGAAGGTTCAATAGAAAATTCATAAATATTAAAATACATTTTAAAAAATTATGAAATTTATATACACAATAGTAAACATGTGTAAAAAATATCATAAAGATTTTTATAATTATTTAAGACTTATTGATATTTAAAAATAATAAAAATTTTAAAAAATATAAACATGTCCAGAATATTCTGTAATTAAAATTTACTTAAATTAAAATTCATAAACATTTAAACAAACTTCTAAAAATTACAAAATTTATAGAAAACATAGTACACATGTGTATAAAATAAAACAAAAATTTTCATAATTATCTAAGAACTTTTCATATCTTAAAATAATAAATATTTCAGAAAATATAAGTATGTCCAGAATTATTCGAGAATTGAGGTTTATTTAAACTAAAATTCATAAATATTCAAATACAACTCTAAATATTTTGAAATTTATATAACACAAAGTAATCATATGTCTTAATCAGTATATAAAATTTTGTAATTTTTAAAGGCCATTTGATATGTCAAATAATTTATAATATACAACAAAAGTGCAAAACACAGAAAATTTTAGATTTGGAATTTAATTTCAAAATTTTGTATATAATTAAATTTAAATTTATTTTCTATGAATTAAAATTCTATTATCTCTTTAATGTATGAAGATTCCTATTCTTGAAATTGTAATAAGCATACTAGTTAGAATTTTGGTTTAAAAAATTTTATAAATAATATACTAAAAAACAAAAGTAAAGTCCTTAAATGGTCAATTCACTAATTTAATATCAAGAATTTTATTTAACCTAAATTAAACCTTATGAAATGAAAGAAAAAATAACGATTTTAAATAAGCTAAATCATGTTATAATTTATAACATCAATACAAAAATTTTGTTTAATTTAAACTAAAATATATAATAACTAATCTTAATAAAACTAAAGAAAACAATAATTCATAGCATTAAATAAACAATTCTATTTAATCTAGATTAAGACATGTAAAAACAACAATTAAAACAAACAATAATTGATAAAAAAATAACTAAATCCGTACCTTTGTTGATTAAAATCAGCAATTCGTGAAACTTGAAGAAATTCTTTTCTTCTATGTGTGAAAAATAAAATAAGAGACAGAGAAAAAAATATCGTGTTTATATTTTATTTAAAAAAATAAAAAAATAAAAATAAAATCTTAATGAATATAATAATAATAATAATAATAATAATAATAATTATAATTATCTTTATTCAAAAAAATTTAAATCTTTTCAAAATTTCAAACCCTTCTTATTTTTATTTATAATTAAAAATTTTAAAATTTAAAATTTAAATTCAAACAATAAAATCAAAATTATATCATATCTTATTATTATTAATGCTTAAACAAGAATTTAAATTTAAAAATAAATAAATAAATTCAAACAATATCTTAATCTAATTAAAAGAATGTATATGACATTTAAAATATCATATTTCACATTACTAGTGGGTGAGTTTGGATTGCATGATATATAATTTAGGTTCTTCTAATTAAGTAGATGCATTTTTGGGTAATAAAACTTAAGAACAAATTCGTTACATGTTGTATACCCAAAACAGATAATATCTACTTCGTAATTATTGAGTCTGAGCTGTTATGCATAGTATCAAAGTCAGATTACAACTCGATGTATGAATGGTTTGAATTGTTATACGTCTTTTGATATGTGACTGTTCTATTTAGTCCCCTTACGATGATGTAAGGTCTAAAGGGGAGAAGAATGTTACCTATCATATCACTAACGGATGATTTTGGGACACATAATATGTAGTTTGAATTCTCCTAACTAAGCAGACATGTTTTAAGGTTATAAAGTTCAATATGTGAATATTTTATTTAACCTCCTCACGAGGACATGAAGCTTAAAAGGAAAGAGAATATTACATTTTACATCACTAGCAAATGAGTTTAAGATACATAATATATAGTTTGGGTTCCTCTAACAAAACAAATATATTTTAGGGTTGCATATAATATGTAGTTTGAGTTCTTCTAATTAAATAGATATATTTTAGGATTGTAAAGTTCAAGAATAAATTGATGATAAGCTGTATACCTAAAGCGGATAATAATTAATTAATAGTTGTTGAGTTTTGACTGTTACATTCTTCACTTTTATTAGAAAAATGCTATAGCCCAAAAGAAAAAAAAAGAAAAAAAAATGTACTGTTTATACTGTTGAAACTTGAGAGAAATGGAATGAAATTGTAGTTATAGGAAGGCCTAGGCAGTTGTGTTGTCCTTTAGAAAGCCAAAACCTTAGAAGCTATCTTTCACAAGTTAGTTTGTGTCAGCTCATAGAAATATCACTTCAGTGCTAGCATTCCTATAAACAAAATTGTCAATGGCAGTTTATAAATGTTAACTTAAAAGACATTTTCAGGGAGTTCTGTTCCAAGCACATAATAGTTGCTCAATATTGTTAACAAGCACTGTAAATTATTTTCCTTCCGAAAACCTTCATGGCTTCAGACAATAAAAACATACAGAAAAATGAATTTCCAGCAAATGTATCTTATGCATACTCGCTATGGTAAAATAATCCAAGAATCACAATAAGATCAACAATGCCTAGTGCTGTTAACAATGAAGACCAAAAAGACCATAATTCTCTCTCAACTCTCGGCAACATCTTCGTATAGAATTTTGTGTATTTGGAATTCAGGTACAAGAACTGCCTATATATGTGTATATATTTTGAATTTTTGTATTAGTTACATGGCTAGAAGTCAATACTTGAATGAACCTCAAATTTATACCCTCTGCTTCAAATATACACGATAAAGTTTATCATCATCTTCTCTTTGCTAACTGGAAAGATCTCTTCAAGAATTGATCTGCTGGTCGATCATTCCTGTGACACAATATCCTCAGTATTGTGTTCGGATCTGTTCTATTCCATCTTCCTGTTGTTGGTGGCATTGGTAGCTTCTGCCCTGTACCCACAACTCCAATACCACTTGTTTCACCGGAAAGAATGGTAAAATCTTCTATTAGCTGTTCAGTTTGCTGCCCCATCAATACTATCACCCCTTCAACTGTCTCAGCCTCTCGATCCACCACATCTTCAGCTATCAATCCTTCACCACATGTGCAAAATAACTTCTTCAAGCTGTCAAAATCCTCTTCAATCATCTGATGATCGGAACGATAAAAGACACGGGAGCATCCCCCAGCAAGCAAAATCATAAGGTATGCTTCAAAAGCTGCCTTCATAACTTCTTTTATAGCTAAAGCTTGGGCTTTATCTGTGAGGATGGCGCTCAAAAGAGTAAGATTCTGCTTGAGAGTTCGCAATGCAGGCCTAACTCTTGCATTTGTGACATCCAAAACATAGAGACTTTCATAGAAAACAGAATTTGAGTCCAGGAAGATCAGGCGATAGGCTGCAACTTCTGATACATGTTGGCAGGCGGATTGAATGGCATTTATTGCATGCTCAAAGTAGGAAGATGAACTGGTTTGGCGCCTGTGGTTAGGGAAACGACTTCGTGCTGTAGGAACTATTTTTGGGGAAAGGGACAGACTTTTGTCAAGGGAGTGAATGTGGGAGAGACAATAATGCAAGGTGTTGAGGCGGATATAGAGGCGTTGTGTTCCGCGGCTTGTTGATGGGCGTGGATGGTGACCTTCAGTTTGTCCAATAATGTTTTGCATATCTTCTACAGCAACAGTGCAAGGACTAGCCTTTTTCCAGAATTTGCTGAACGTTGAATCACGGTTGCATCTGGTTAGAGGAGGGAGTGTGGGAAGATAACTCTGTCTTGCTCCTAAAAATTAAGATGAAAGTATAAGTAGTCTAAAGTTGAAGCTGAAGTAAAACTATTGAAGTTGCTTGTTGGTTTCAAATGCCTTCCTTCAGATTGAGAAACAGAAACGAAACAGGTCCTGGTTTTTCTAAACAAATAATGAACAAGTATTCTTACCACATGATGCAACAAAGGTAATGTATTCTCTGAAGAGTTGCTGTAATCCATCGGCAAGTTCATGAACCAGATCATCTGTAATTCCTATTGGAATTTCAAAGAAATCATCCACGGTTTCCTTGGCATGTTTCATTAGCTCTTCAGCTGACTGTGCATATGGCTCTGATTTGGACTTCGGATTCCATGTCTTCAATGAAACACATACCAATTTGTTAGCACAAACCAAATATCAGCTCCAAACTTTATTCTAAATCTTTCTACAGATGAACTAAAGTACATACCTCCGATTCTTTTGCTCTGAGATAGCATTCTTTCCCTCTATTTATTCTCTCTTGAATCCATAGTCTCAAGAGCCTTAATATAATTGATTCGACTTCATATGGAATCATTTCTCTGACAATTCCTTTGCCTCCATCTTCACACTCAGCAGAGTCTTCAACCACCATTTGGACCAAAAATTTTTCAAGCTTTCCAGCTCTTTGAAGTACATCAACTGTCTCATTTCTGAGTGAGCATGTCCCTGCTAGATACTGCTTCAACACTGCTCCATAGCATTGGTGCAGTGTTACAGCCGCAACCCCAGCTGCAGTTGAGTGCCATCTCTTCAGTATCGGACTAAAACTTTCCCTCTCTCTCAAAGCCAAATCCTCTGTTCCTTTAGCTAGTTGAAGTAAAGCTCCGGTTGCTCCTAATTCGTTCCCATCACTATCTTCAGTTCTGATGTTCCCGTGCTCAATAATCTACTTGAAATCAAGAACAAAGTTAAAATAATTGTAACAGCAAATTAAGTTTGATAATTAAGCATCAAACTCTCACCTTTGTGAATGCATTTCTCACCGAGGATCGAATATAATGATCAACACGATCCCCAGTTGAATCCATCACCACATGCGTGTCTCCTTTCTCCAGCCCTACTCCTTCGGTGATGGTAACATCTTCGCCCAAAATCTTTGATGCAAACAAGGCTAGAGGAAGAAGGTTTTCAATTTGGCCAACTGTTCCTCTATGAAAATAATCATGATATCGAAGCAATCTCTTCTCTGCCCACCCTTGCATCGAAGCCAACACAGACGATAACATTTTCACATATATAGCTTCTCTGTCTTGCTTTTTAGCATCATTTGCCAACTCTGCCAACATAGTATGCGCTGCGCAAAGAAGATCAGGCTCTGATAACGATGTCACAACATATTGCTGAAACAAAACCCATGTGAAACACACATTGTGTATTGGCCTGCTGATCCCTAACGTCGACCATGTCTTCTTCATCAGCTCCAAGAGCTCATCAACCTCATCAAGGACTAAAGTCTCATCTCGGAAATCGAATATCGATAGAAGTAGTGAAATGTAGAGGTGAACGTTGAGAGGAAAGCCATCAGCCCAGTGACAAACATCAGTAGGAGTGCCATTGGCGCTTCGCCAAGACAAGGAAACAACGCTGTTACATAATGCTCTCATTGTGTCGGAATTCTTGCCTGTGTCCATAGGTTTGGTTTCACTAGCACGAACAATTTCACGAAGATGCATAGCGAATGTGTTGGATTTGTCAATTGGAACGGAAGGGTGGTGGAGTAGGCCAGCTTCGAGGATTTTAAGCTGGCGCTTTTGCCAGAGATGGTATTCGCGACCGTCATTGAATTCAGATGGTTTTAAATGGCGGAGGAGCTCTAGTGGGAGGATTATTGTCTCTACTCGCCTACCCATCTGTTTAAAGATCAAGAAGACGACATCAATTGGTAAGGCCGATAATTATGTAAAAGTTCAATCAGATTAGTATTCAATAATGGCAACGGGCATGGCCTAGAATTCCTACCATCAATATTCAATCATTCGAGATATACATTAATATATAATGTCAATTCATAAATAATGTCATAATTTGGATTGCATTAACTGCAATTTTGAGGTTAACCCACATTCAATAATGTCAAAGGATGGACTGAAAGTTGATGAATGGCATTTAGGCATTTGGCAATCGTCTTTGTCTTCTTGTTTAAATCCCAGCTGCTTCATTAGAATTTTCTTTTGTCTTATGATCTAAATTGATCACGTTTTCATCTTAATATTTCTGAAATCATATCATACGTGCATGAAAAATTTGTATAAAAATAATAAGGATAACACGTACACATGCATGCATTATTTTATATAACTATACAAATACGTACTTGGCCAACAAGGGTTCTCATGAGAGTCTTCCTCAGCCTATTATCGCTCTGCTCCGTCACCCTCATTTGTTGCCTCATTATCTCCGCCGACGTCAAGGGCCGCCTCGGCCTCGTCTGTTGTGGCACCGTCGAGAAATTTGCAGCAGGGCTAGACCCTCCAGGTCCAAGGGAGCTTGGAGAAGTTTGAGCTGCCGGAGACCCACCAACACTAGACATCCTCCTGGAAGGCGATCTCCTCAACATTTTCAATCCCAGAGCCCGCTTAACCCTGCTTGTCGGCGTCATCTGAACCACCCCATTAACTCTACCGCTCGGTGACCCAGAACCCGAACCGCTTCCTCCGTCAAAACTATTAGCATCCTGTGAAGAATAAAAGCTTATAGCGTTCCGTCCACCAAACCCTGGAGAAGACCTGCACGATGTGAAAAAGACCTCGTAGGCAGTCTCACGGATGTCATCCTCGTCAATGCCATCGAGCTTGCCAAAGGGCCAGCTGAGATCAGTGTCTGCAGTGGCCGGGCCGGCGAGCTGGCCTGGTAAAAACTCCCGGCGGGCTTGGTGGGCCATTAGAGAATAAAGGGGTAGTTAGGGTTTCGTTAGGTAGTTGGCGGGAGAAAAAATGGAGAAAAAATATGCATTCTTTTAACACACAAAGAGAGAGATCTGTTTAATGAATTATGTGGTGGATTTTGCTGGTCATGACAACGTTAATGTGTTGAGAGAGAGAAATCAGATGGAAGTTTTGATGGATATGGCTATAGCAACGTTGCTGTTTCCGAAGAAAACGAGGACGACAGGGCTGTAATTTTGACATGAATAGAAAATGTTGCCAAATTCAATTCCT
The DNA here is from genome assembly GCA_032402905.1 of Khaya senegalensis. Taxonomy (NCBI): domain Eukaryota; kingdom Viridiplantae; phylum Streptophyta; class Magnoliopsida; order Sapindales; family Meliaceae; genus Khaya; species Khaya senegalensis. The sequence goes on along the minus strand of CP135539.1, from coordinate 5,335,017 downwards.
ATTATTTCTCTTTTTCTTGTTTCCAAATTATTACAATATTACTTGTTTCCACGCAGCTAAATGTGCATACATTTGTTGTCATAAACCAGAAGTTATATTGCAGTATTTGTGTGCATGGATTCACAGGATTTCTTAAAGGAATTAGGATCCTTTTCGATCTTTTTTATTCTAGGCTTCAGTAAATTTTCATGTATAAAATAAATAATTCACATTGTATCTTAATATTTTTAATTTATATAATAAAATATAAAATTAATTTATAAATTTTAATAAATATAATATAAAATATTTATTATTGATTATGTTACATATTAACGTCTACGTGTAATTAAAAATATTAAGGGAATATGATCTCTTACAAAATTTATTATCAATAAGAAGTTTCAAAGTGAGCCTTTTCTTTTAATATAAAATTATTTGTGTGAAGTTTGGTACTTCAAGCTTTTAAGGATTGAATGAAAAACTGATAGTAGCTAACTTGGAAGAATATGGTTGGAGAGTTACTAGATGAAAAGTTGTGGAAAAAAAATGTTGTTAAGAGTTAATTAGAAAGTTGAACTGTCAACTAAGTGACCTTGCTATAAATAGAAGTTGAAAACTAATCACATAACAAGTCAAGATTTCATAAGGGAAGGATAGATGGAAAAGAAAAAAGAGGTTTTGTAAGCTCTTAAATGCAGTTGTTCTTGATTCTCTTTGTATTTGTGTATCTTGATATTGAAACTTGGTTTAAAGCTAGTCAATCAATAAAGAAGTTTGAGTGTTCTTGCTGTAGATGTAGACCTACTATAGTGTGGCTGAATCACGTAAAATCTAATATGTGTTCTTACGGTATTTACTTATTTTCTGTATTGAATTTTTCTCTATTTTACTTGGTCTCTTCCTTGAATTCTTGGCGATTATAAATGATTAAGTTTAGCTTTGATTTCAGTTGAGTTAAAGATTGGCTTTCAATGGATAAATTTCTTCACAATTTGTTATTTTTATAAAAATTACAATAACTATATATTCAAACCAAAGACAAAAATGTTTTATAATTGTCTTATGAGAGTTGAGTCTTTTAATTTGATTGAATTATGATTTTCTTCTAGTTTTTTTTTATTTTGATTAAGCATATATTGACATATAACATTATTAATAATAAACGGATCATATTGTATCTTAAATTCTTTAATTTACATTATAAATATAAAATTAATTTATAAATTTTGTTAAAGTAAAATTATTAATTATTAATTATAACACATGTCAATATTTTGTTTAAAGTCAATGTAAAAAAGAGTAAGAAAAAATTGTAATCCCTTCTAATTATACCCTCAAAGGCACTCAGTGACAACTACAAATTTTATTGTACTTATTTTATAATTTTTAGTTAATGTGGATGTATTTAGAATACATTCCAAAATTATTTAGAATGAATTTGAATTTTTTCTTCCTCTAATTTTTCTTAATTAAATTTTTAAATAGATTATGAAACTGTAGCCCTTTGTCCAATTTGATCATAGGCTCATGGTAGCATATTCAGTGCTTGAATGCACAGCATATTCAGCATTTGGCCAAGCTGACTACTAATTTGTTTCTTCATTTCATAAGTTGCTAATCCTATGGATTGGTGGTTGATCTTTTCCAGTGCACAACAATACCAAATGAGATTTATAACGAGTACAGGCTTAGTTCAGATTTTGTAAAGGAATATGTTTTCCCTAGTAGATGCTTCTTGCCTTCAATAAGTACGATAACATCAGCCATGGCTGCTGCATCCATACTCTTGCACAGTTTAACATTTGGTCTTATGTTTCTTTTTCTACTTATTTATTCCACAAAATTAAATGAACTTCTCTTATTGTAGTATAGAGCACCTGGAAAATATGCTCTTAATCTCCGGAATAGGAGTGGAGCTTTTTGATGCTCCATTAGATTACAATGGTGCTTCTATAACCAATGATAGACAAACTGTAACAAAAAAAAAGAAAAGAAAAGAAAAGAAAAGAAATTCCCACAAAATGCAGATTGTATTTTCACACCCTGGAAATGTTGCTGCATTCAGCAATCCCGGACAAAGGCTTTCCTTCAGCATCGTGATTCTGTTCTGTTGCAAACTGGTTCAAATTGTTGCTGCATCCCCCGAGAAGAAAAGCAGATTATAAACCGAAAAATTCCTGTTTAGTCGAGTGGTTTCCAATATTAGACACAAACATTCCTAAAAGTTTTAGTCCAAACTGTTTAAGTCAATTTTACCAATTTCTTTAAAGGAGAATTATAAAGAGAAAGTAACAGTGCAAGTTTGAGATAAATATTGTTAATTCTGTATTTACATCCTCGTCTATTATAAAAATATA
>CP135539.1:5135121-5303089 GCA_032402905.1 Khaya senegalensis | reverse complement strand
TTCAATACTCTTTCACTAAATGTTTGTTATTTTTATATATTTTTTAATTATTTATAAAAATAAATAATAATTATTACTCGTCTAATAAAAAAAATTACAAAAATATATTATATTCTGAATATTAAAAATTTTAAATATACTTTTGTCTATAAAATAAAAGATATTTTTAAATATATTAAATTATATTTTGTTGGGTCAATTTTCAAGTTTAATTTATTGTGATAATTAAAAAATAAAATATTAAAAATTTTATTTTTTATAAAATATTAAAAAATCTTTAAAATATTAAAATTAAATAATTTTTATCTTAAAATTAAATTAAATTCATCGATTTAGTTAAATTTGATTTATTTTTATATTAAATTTAATTATATAATTTTTTAAATTAATTTTTTTTATCTTTACAATAAATCAGAAGTATGAATTTTATTAAATTTTTTTTTATTTTTTTATTTTTTACCAACCACTAAATTTGATAACATAGACGAGTAATAACAGAGAAAATCCGATCCATGTAGCGTTGGGAAACATCGATTGACATGTCGGAATATAGAACTGAAACAGAACGCGTATGTCTTGAATTGAAAGTGTCAAAACGTTTCCGTTGACTCTCTGCAACAAAGCTTAAGCAAACTGTACTTGTAATCTAACAGTTTAGATTTCCATATCTTCATAGTCTACTCTTTCCCTTCTCATTTCACGCCATCTTCACGGTACAAAACCGAAACATACAACGTCTAAAGCAACAAGAAAATGGCATCACTGGCAACGAATTTCACAGCATTCCTCTTCCTTTTCCCGGTAGGTCTACGTCGTCTCGTTTGTTCGTCCTCTCTTTACCTGAAAAACCCTTCTCTTTACAGATCAAAGCCATGGTTTTTCTCTGACCATAAGGTTAAAAATCTTGATCTGTATTTCCTTATTATATCTCTACCCATTGCCTCTTTTAGCGAGTTCTTCTTTTTCTTGACGTTTTCAGGTCATCCCACTTATAAGTACTCCTTCTTTATGCAATCAGCCTCACTTTTTCTCTTCTGGGTCCTAATTCTCGTCATTGTTTTTCGTGAAAGTTATGATTCTGTCCTTGTAAACGAGAGTTTTGTCTATATTTTTGCGTCCGCTTCGTTTCTTGTTGAATATTCAATGATTGGCAAAGGAATTGTAGGTCTTGGGGGGTTGGTTTATGAACTTTTAGGTGATTTGACTCTTGTTTGTGCTGCTGCCTGCTTGGTTTTGTCAATTAGGCCGACTGCTTTTTTTGCTGAGTTTTTCTTGTCTTGTGGGTTGATATTTAAAGGAATTTGGTTGTTGCAAGCTGGGTTTTCTTTGTACACGGATAAATTTGCATTTGAAGGGTGTCATAAGATTGCTTTATCCATAGCTAAAGGAAATGTTGATGTTAAGTGTGATCTCGAAGAGGATGGTTTTAGGGGACAGGCATTGGTCAATCTGTTGTTTGTTGCCAATGCATTTGGAGTATTTATTGGGAGCTTTGTGTTGTTTGCATTATTGTCAAGTTATAGGAATTTGAGGTCTGGAGAGGCAAGCGGCCCATTGCTAGCACAGCTTGAATCTGATAGCATGTTGGTGCACCCAATTCCTGAATTTGAGCTGGAATGATGTGTATGCAAATTTTCTTTCTCTTTTCCTTTCCAGCGAGTTTGTACAAAGAATTGATTTAATGAAAATTACTAGTTTGTTCTTCCTCCATCAGTAGGCAGCTTTTGACATTGTCTTCTAATGATAAAGTATTTTTGTACTTATTATTCATTATAATTAAAATTAATGACTAATTTTTGTCATATAAATGTTACTTTAGAACTATTTAAGGAGGACTGAGTTGCTCATACATGTCTATAGATTATCTTTTGAGTGTATGCTTATCAATTTTGCAAGAAAGTTTGGGAGGAAAATGTAATATATCTTGAATTCCTTATGTGATATACCTTGCATATAATCCAACCACAGGTTTTCTTCGAATTGTTTTTGTGCGTATGTACACATGAAAATGATGTAAAGATGGTGTTAACATGAACAATCTTGAAGCTCCTTGGATAACAGTGCTGCAGTCTCGAATGTTTTGTTGAAGAACAGACACCCAGCAACCATCATACCCAGCTTTTCTGCTTTCTCTAAAATGTGATTGCTGTTGTTATTGCATTGACTAAGAGAAGAAGGTCATATTTCCGTGGAATTTAATGCAATCCTAGATCTTGTATACTCTGATGCGCAACACTATATATGTGTGTAGTTCTGAACAGGTAGATACAAAAAAATTCTTTTGTAAGGCATCCATTAATTTAGTGGCAGGAGAAGAGAGTTCAAAATGAAGTCAAATATGCAGCTTATTATTTACTTTGATTTGCTCTTTTGGAAGTCATATTGATGACCTTGATTCGTCTTATGTGTATATGTTGCTTCATGAAAAGGAAAAAGAAATCAACAAAGATATCCGAGAAAGTCTAAGAAATGAAGTCAAGTATGTAACTCTTTATGTACTTTGATGAGCTCTTTGGAAGTCATATTGATGACCTTGATTTGTCTTATGTGTATGCGTTGCTTCACGAAAAGAACATAGAAAACCAACAAAGATCTCTGAGAAACTCTGAGTACCCAAAAAGCTCTTGCAATGTTGATATTGGTGTGTTTCTGAATCTTGGACACGTAAGGTCACCAACTGGGTGACTGTAAATTGTTATGGGACTTTCATGAACAACAATTGTTTAAGTAGAACTTTGGAGTGACAGAATAGTTCAACCAAAAGATCAACATCTTAAAATTCAAACTGATTTTTTTCTTTTATGCGGCATTTAAATCACTACAAAATTTCCTAGTTTTAAGTTTAGTGTATAGCCAAGAAGAAGAGTAGCAAAACCAAGAATCATTAATGGTTGTATCTCATATGCTGGGCAGAGAATATGTCACTTACTTGTATTATAATTTTGGTAGGAGTTTATCTGTTTTGTCACAATCATTTTAATTTTTAAGTTTTGTATCTTGAGTAGAATTACCTTTTTAAGTTGTCAGCATCTGCAAGGACTCTAACACTCCATATTCCCCTTTTCTGTTCACCCGGCTTGTTCACTTCAGAGACAGAAGAGAGAAGAAGAAAAAGATAGGCACTAAAGGTGACCGGTCTTAAGTTCCCACAAAAGTGCATAGAGGGGGCGTAAAATTTATGAGGTCTACCTTATTGCCTTGTCTTTTTTATTAGTGCATAATATAGATCTGAAACCTCTTCTTATTGTTTTATACTTTTTTGCTTGGCTCAACCTATCACTGCAAGGTCCTTGCATCAAGGAAATAGAATTGCGGAAACCAAACAAGGGGATTTAATGTCCTTAGCTTTCACCTCCTGTAAGAATGTGTTGTTGAGAGCATATCTAAGCATCTTGAAATAAAGACAGCTTTTAGAGTCAGATATAGCTGCAAACCTTTGTGGGAAATTGGAGTTCCTGATTATGATCATTATTCCTTGAGAAGCCAATGGCAAGTAGCGTTTTTGTTGTTTGGTGCTGTTTATGAGGTAAATGTTTTGATGCTAGATAGTTGGGAAACCAGTAATCAGATGGTAACTTGCACTTTTTGTGTTGTCTCGTTGACTACCAATTTATGGCTCCATTGCCTAACAAAATATTTGGAGGCACATGTCTATAGATAAATCAGCTTACCTGCATGTAGGTTGCTATTTATCAAAGGATATTGTTTTCCCTTAAAGTTTGAGAAAAGATTAGGGCCGCTCTTCAGGAGGCTGGAAAATGAAAATCGGAAACTGAAAGCATGGCTGAGAAAGTTATGTCCCTCTACTTTCTCAAATCTGCCAATGGTGACTCGTGTAGTTCCAGTATTGCCTATTTAAGTAGAATTTGAAATATTTTTACTTTTTTTTTTTTCCTTTTTAAACGGTCTTAAGTAGCAAGGGAAAGGTGAGGGGCTCAGTTCTGAGATTTCCAGAAATTTACTGGTGTGGATAAGAACTCTGGTATGTTTCTCTAGACTTTTCATATGATTTTAGTATGTACTTCTGGATTTAGATTTTATGAAGTTCCACATATTCTGAAATGCTTATAGAAACACAAGCAACTAGATCAGCTACATTTTCTTTTCCCAATTTTGAAATTGCTCTTTGTTCTCGTCATATTTAATATGACCGGGCTTGATGGCTCTAATTGTTTTATTTCATTGTTGAAATTTCACCAGATTGATAAAATGTGAAGGGGTTTGGGATTACTTGTTTAACAGATAATAGATTTTCTAAGCTCACTTTTTTGTTCTTTTGTTTGTTTTTGTGGATTCATAGACAGAAAAATAATTTATCAAAGTTTGAATTCGTGAAGTATGCTGTTCAAACTTCTTTTTTGTGAATCATAATTTATGTTTTGCTTTTGTCTTGAATGCTTAACATTATCTTCTCACCTGTTGCTTATATGAAATGACTACGAGTGACAAGTTATGTTGCAATTTCTATGAATTTATACCATTAAGTAATCACTCGACCAAACACTTGAGCTGATAGTTTAGGGTCCAACAATAGTATTTGAGCTCTAGCATAGACATTTGTACAATCTGGTATATTCCGTTGTCATGAAGGCCAATTTGTCTAATTTTGTTTATGCATGTCCAACAGAATGACAATTTGGAAGATTAATTGTGCATTTGTAGTGCTTTTGACATCTGCAAAATCCCTTATAAATAACCAAAAATGCATTTTGTGCTTTTTAGATTGTGTTTGCATTAGCACTGTCAGAAGAGTGACAAAAGTTTATATATGCCACCTATTGCAGTGTCTTAAATGCATGTATGGTAACAGATAAAATAGAGCTTACATTACTCCAGTTTTGTATATCTCATTGAAGAAGAGAGCTTTGGGACTGTCAACCATCTTTGATGGAAACACCTAAATCCATGGATTCTAATTTGACAACGGAGTTTCTTTATCTTCCTGGTAAAATCACCACATTTTCGTTTGAGCATTGTAGATTTTGGTAATCTGACCAATTTTCCCACACGCATGCATCATGCATTCCCTGGAAGACAATAATATTATAGTTATAACCAAAATCTAAAGCGAACTAGTTTTTATGTTTGTTCTACTATGATTTTGCTGCACACCTGCTGGTAGGAAAGAAAAATGATTGCTTCAAACTTCCAAGTTTTGTTTTTCAGTAAGAACCACAGTTATCTTTGACAACGTGGTCTGAGTGATGGATTTGCATCCATCTTCTTGATTTTATGTAGTCATTCATCTATAAGGAGGGAAAAAAGAAGAAAAATCTAACCTTTCCTTAAATTCAACTAGCCCTTGAGTACCCTTGAGTTATTTAAACGAATATTCAATTAATTGTACTGGTTCTATTTAACTACTTCAGCCCTTCTGACAGTTTTGCCATTGATAAACTGGAGCATACCTTTAACCTTTTCAGTATATTCATCTTCTTCTAGGTTTGGCTTCTGCAGAACCTGCAAATTGAGTAGAAGAAATTAGTGCTTCCATGTTGTTACAGTCTAGCTGCATTGTTGAGGCCTAGATGTGGTTTCGTTGGACTTTTCTTCTTTCTACAATTTAGATGTACTAGGTTTACTCTCAAAAATAGTTTTGATATGAGAAGAAATGAAAAGATAAACTATGTTTTTAGTTTCTTGAATATAACTACTTGTACATAGATCCTGATACTTTGGCTTCTAAGATGTGATTCAGTACCTCAACCAAACTTTCCAAGCGCTTTCTCATCCTCCTCTGTATGAAACCTTTCATGCACTGTTCAGACAATCATGTCAGTGATAAATATAAGAAGGCCATTGCCTATAGTTAAAGAAATGACAAGAAAGACATTCTCCCAGTAGCATAACTAGGAAATCAGAAAGAAATATTACCTTTACATGGTATTTCACATAGGCATAGAAGTTTAGTAGACTCCATACAGTCTTGTCTAGTCTTTTACCTTCAATGTGACATTGGTAAATGTCTGTAAATATCATGCAAATCTGTCTTAGTGGCAGCTTATTTAATCTTTTCTTGCTGCAAGGAAAACCAACCTCAGAGACAAAATGGAAGAAAAAGTACGCTGTTATAAATTTCTATTTTTAACTGAATTGCTATTTCCATTTCAAAGACTTTTATCGCTTAACTAGAGATTACTTTTATCACTAGCTATATTGTTGTATTTTATTTTTTTTATATATGTCATGTAAGTCTCAAAAGGTTGGAAAAAACCATAATACCAAAGGTGACAAATCCTGCATTTGTGCTCAAATCTTTGAAAGGTTCCCCTCTCAGTACTGGTGGAGGAATTGGTGCCCAGCAACATGGAGGTACTTTAGCCCATTTTTTTGAACTTCCCACATCCATAAGTTCCTTTTACATGGTAATTAAGTTCTTTTTAGGAATAGAAAAGATTTTAATTTCAGCACTACATAGATTTTTTTAAAAAATCACATTATTAGTACAAACCTGAAAGAAAGCTGTAGCAATGATCACATCTGAATGTTCTTTGAAGCGCATTGGGAATACTGCAGTGATTTTTTGTGGCTTCTGTCCAGAGATAATAAGAAAATACATAGTGATTACATGAGGATCTGATATGCGACAAGTAAATCACTAAATTTGGTCAAAGTGAATAGGGTGGTTTAGCCACAGTTTTGTGGAAATTTTCTGAACAAAGGAAGTTTAAAATAAACTGAAGAAATTTAAGTTATTTAAACTTTTGAAATGCCTTGAATTTGGAAAGAATCATCAAATTATTTCAAATGCAAATAGTGGCCACATTTTGAGAAAGGCCCCAAGTACAAGGCAATTTTATGCTTCTACCCTGTATGTTATCAACAACTGTAAGTTTTTGGCATATGGAGTGAATAAGGTATGCTGCATAAAGTTGGAAGATTTATAACAACCGAATAACTTCAAAAGTTGATTTTGAAATAACTAAATATTGAAGTTTCTTAAGGAAACTTGAGGTTATATAATTCTTTGAAATGTTGGCTTACTGAAACTGAAGTTTCTCCATTGGTATTTGTCTCATTTTCCATTGAAGTTACAAGTTTAGACATGGAGCTTACCTGTTTGATGACATAGAAAGGTTCTCTCAGATGATAGACGAGTTTGATTGGCTTATATATGCCATGAAATGTACCATCGGACTTGACATTCCACAACATTTCTTTTGGCTGTGAACTTAATATTGTTGCTTGGACCATGGAAATTTCTGTGATTACCTTAATAGAGTCTGGAAGAAGAAAAACATCAATAATCTGGTCATAGAAGTTTGAAATTTCATTGATTTATGTGAACCTTTATATTGCATCTTCTAATATATTTTTGTTTTATTTTCATTACTTGTAAATTAAAAGTTAGTCACACAAGATCATTTTGTTAAAGTATATGCTTCAAAATTATGAATATCTCACAGGTTTTAATGTGACATTCATTTTGTATAAATTTCTTAATGCAATTACTACTAAATTCTTTTTGGTTCCTGTATCATATCCATATTTATTAAAAACAATACAGTAGAATAGACTTTTAATTACATAGATTATAAATTTTAACTAAAAAGATTATGAAACAAATACTATTATTATAATAATTCTATGACATTTTGTCCATGGTATTGGATTTATTCATAGATCTTGAGATAGTAATACTGGCACAAGTGGAGAAACTATTACTGGAAGTGAAAGGCATGTAATCTGGTACTTTGATTGTTTACGTGATTCAAATGGTAGGTTCACTCTGTTTTTTGCATTAAGTATTTGATTTTGCTACTGCTGAATTCCATTTGGTATAGGCCTTCAATTAAGAATGTAATCATCTCTCTCCTAGGAGTCCTAAATTGTGAAACAACAATTACTATTGTTTTACAAATTTTTTACCTTTTTCATCCATTTTCTTGGCATTAAAATCTAACTTTCGACCTTGAATTCTACATTCTTATTATATCAAAAAAAACAAGCTTTTCTTTGATTCAGAACATATAGTTATGTATCATTAAGGTGTGGTGAAGGATGAACAGACCTTTACCACAAGGAATCTTAGATAAGTCGAGTCTTAGAGTAAGCTGGTATCCCTCTTTAGCAGGTTGAACAATCTTCACAACGTCAGATGAAATTCTCTTTATCATCTCCATAGTGTAATTTGAAAGCCCAAAAGATAGCAGGTCTTCTTGAGACAATAGTGGGGTTGATATTGACAAGTTCGCACGATTTGGATCTGATGCTGAAGACTGCTCAAAATTTTGCAGCAATCAGTAGAGTAAGTCTGAAATCAACTGTTGGAAGCCTAAATATTTTCCAGGTCATCACACTATATATACACATGCATACTGTTGGAAGCCTAAATATTTTCCAGGTCATCACACTATATGTACACATGCATACAATTAGCATTTAATCCATTGACGTTCACCTTTTGTCCTGTGAAACTTGGTAAACTGATTCTAATAGCTCCTTGTATTCTTGCTATAGATATCCTTCAGGAATTTTTCCTAATTATTCTGCATACTTGCTTTTTGCTTGGTTCAAATTAATACTTGAGCTGTGAATGTTCATATATCATAAACATGGACTATTTGCTTGATTGATAACATGAACTGAATGTGGTATTTGAAACTCTATACACCAAGATTACTTGAAGTTTACCTGTATGTGGTATTCCACAGACCCAAATTCATGCAAGTGATGATCCATCTCTATGGGTTTTTCAGCACTGTCATGAAAGGAACAATATTAATCATCAGAATAGTTTTTTAATTGCCGACACTAAACTGCTTCTTATTAAGTGATCAATAATATACTATTATTATTGCATACTTTACTTTCAAACTGAATTCACTGGTACACCACCAAGTTTTATTTGTAGGACTACAGGTATAGCTTGTATGCTTGTGCTGTTAAATGATATGATGTCAAAGAAAGGTATGCATATTGTCAGATGCATATTTGACTAAACCAAATGAAAGAACCCGTCAAGATGTTCTTTGCTTGTGTTTATCATGCAATTGATTTCAGATTTGTTTCCACAAAATTGAGGAAACAAACGGGTTCATTGCTTTTGTAGTGGGCTTGGTGTTATTACGAAATATGCTAAAAATACTATTAAGCTTTGCCCCACCAACGAAATTATTGCAGGATCTATCTGGAAATCAGATCTTCCTGTCTACTAGAACCAGTGGTGGTCATTTAAGAGTAACAACACTATATACAACTGCCCCATTTGGTTACTTGCAACTTCCTACAGTGTTCTTTAATGATTTCTATCATTGACATTTTTCTGAGGCTGCATCTACCGATTTGGGTATATTGATTTTTCTGACAATAAGGTGAATGGAAGAAATATCCAGCCAAATAAAGGAAAAGGAAAGAAGGGAATCATGACTTGGTATCTGTATCTACTAATCAATGGCTTATTCCAAAGCGGATATGGATGGTCATTTTTAGAGTTATATGCCAATGTCTTGATTATTTTTATTTACTTCTTTACGTTCTATTTCAGGTATCAACCATACTTCTGTCTAAACTGAACTCCTCGTCACCATTCATGGAGTATCAAGAGCTGCGATATTCTGATGGCAAAACATTTTTCCTTTTTCAGAAAAAGAAAGTCCAATGATGAATGCAGGATGGCAGAAGAAAATCCGGGAGAGCATGGAACTCCATTGTTTCAAATGCATCAGGTTGCAAAAGGAAATGGAAATGAAAGTTGGATTTTCCATAGACAAATTAACTTGTGCTTACCGGTGCAATTTGAGCAGGATCTTCTTCAGAGATGGGGAGGCTCTTTCAAAACATGCCATCTGCAACTCTCCACGTGAACTGGAATGAACTGAAACAGCCAGTATTTGCACTTAAAAGTTCAGAAGACATGAAGTTTTTAGGGAAAATCTAAGTGAACTTCTTGTTGCAATCATTTCTAAGCTAGCTACCTTTGCTTTAAAGCAATTACCAACCTTCGCTTTCTCCCCTTTTCAGCTTTATCACAGACTTGTTTGCAAACTACTCAAAATTGATCACTAGTCCACATTCATTTCTCAAATCTTGTTCTTATTCCATCGTGAAGAACAAGTTTTACTTTGAACCTTGCAAACCATGAATTCTGTCCCACTCCCACCTTTGGATCTAATTCTCATGTGAAACATATTTGAATCTCAAACCTCATGTGAATCAAATTCTGAATCCAAGATTTCAAGGGAACTAAATTCCAATCCCTATATTTCCTGATCCACATTGAATGATCCTCTTAATTAATTAATTAGAAATTTAATAATAAAAATTAACTCTTATAATTCATCTAAAAATTGGTTAATAGTACATAATAAAAAATTTGAAACAAAATCAAATATTAATATTTTTAAGCTTTTGTTTTTTATTCTAAATTCTTATTAAAGACGTTTCAAATTGACAGTAATAAAATTTTTGAAATATACATATATATACATATAGCATTAGTAATTTGTTATTGTTATTATAAGATCATTATACAAGGACAAAGGTAATACTGCCAAGGGCAGCCACAACTAACAAGCGCGCGCAACAACATAAAAAACAATCGGTAACACCAAATCACTGTCCTATCGTCTCCACAACCTGACAGCTCATCAAACAACAACATAGCCGACCAATCAGAATATACCACCTCAACAACACTCTGTAGTTGTAACGACATTAACTAACTGTACACCAACTAGCTCTACTGTCGGCGAGCGGACCGACTTTGCCACTCAATCCTGACCGTTTATCAGGATAATCTCGACGCCCTTTTATATAAAAATGAGAAGTGTTCAGTTTTCATTCGATCATCTAAACTGAAAGCACTTCCCCATTCGCCAATTCCTCGACAACACCTCGCCCTTTTAATCCCACCGATGCTGGGTTTATTTTTTTGGTTGTAATTTATAGCAGCACTTCGCGATTTAAGCCATTGAAAATCTAATAATACTTGATTTTGTATTTTTAATTCTTCGGGAAAATTTTTATTTTTTTTACTTCATTTTCTCGGGAATTTTTTCCAATTTATATTTTAATTATTTCGTCACCGTCGTTGTTACAGTTATATATATATATATAGATAAATTCTATTTTGTTATTGCTGAATTGCAATTTTGAAGTTTGATCTTATCAACAGGGAGCGTTGACCATGTTCGTGTATTAGTATTAACGCACTTACAGCTAATACAACGTCAGAATTTTAATTTTTGGGGTCGGGGTTTGTAAATTCTCGAGTTCTGCCTTCCGGGCAAATGGGATTTTGAAAAATTATCTTGTGTCCCAGTATTTCAGTTCAATAGTCATGAGTGATATTTGAACTAATTTCATCAGAGTTGATCGATAGGTTAAGGTCTTTAGAAATTTGGGCTGGGGAGAAAATTCAAACTTTAGGGTTGGGGTTTATGAGTTCGTGATTTGAAGTTAACTGGTCAATGAGATTTTTGTTAAATCAGAAAAAGTCTCCGTATTTTCTGCTAATTATTGATCTTTCAATCAGTTATCTTCAAATTTGAATGGATGATTGATTGATTGACACATTGAGGTCGAGAGTTTGGTGTTTCAGATAAGTTGCGTGTGATTGCCTATGGAGACAGTTCTTGTAGATGTTAAGGATGTTAATGGGTGCAAAAAAATGCCTTTAGTTACCGGAGACTCTGAAAAGGTTGATAATCATACTGATGCAGAGGAGTATAATGAGTCAAAGTCTTTGTTGCCCCCTAGGAGAGGTGGAATGTCTAGGAAATCTGATAAAACACGGCGAAAAGTGCAGTGGAAGGATAAGAATGGGAATAAGCTTGCGGAGGTGTTAGAATTTGAACCGAGGTAGTGTATGCATTGGGTTTTTCTGGTTATGCTACTATGACTGGTTGAAATTTTAAAACTTTCATGTATGGTTTTCTTTACCTTGCTCTGTCATTGGCAATATTTTGATTTTGTTAATCATGTTGTGTGATCTGGTGTTTTGGTTCTGTTTATGTTGTTCTTTCATCTGGCTAACTTGTTTAAACTTTGAGTTTCTAGTTTGAAACTTGCTGTGTCTAGCACATTTGGTATCCTCAATCTAGCTAGATAAATTCTTAAAAATAGGAATAAGAGGGTGAAAATCAAACTTGATGTTGAACAAGTCATGTCTTTGAATCTATGGTTGTCGAGGTTGCCTTTTCTTTACCCGTGCTATTTTATGAGAAATGGCTGTAGAGAACCACTTGCTTTTTGATCATGATAAATTGTCAACTGCAACTTACTAATCAGTATCAAACTGGTAATTTGGTTAAAGTGAGTGTAGTTGTGACATGAGCTGAGCTTGACCTGTTTGAGTTGATTAGGTATTCTTGCTTTCTGGCCTTTTCCATTAACAGAAATATCAAACCAGTGTCAGTATAGTTGCTAGGAAGGCCAGAACTAGTTGATAATTGATTGATATGAGAACATAATATTGACTGTATCCCCTACTCTGTAGTTGTGAATCTATTGGATTTAGAAGCTAAGCGGCCTCACCTCACTGTAATACTATGTGATTGTTTGCAGATTAACATTTGTCAGTCTTGTCATGGTTAAAAAGCACCAGGAAAGGGAAAAGTAAAATAGATGGAATTGTCAGTTACATTGAACATCTTCCAAGCTAATGGATGATCACTAATAAACCACAACAAAATGTTTATGTTGATCATTACAGTTTACTTCCTGCTACATTTACTCAATAAACTATGATTGTTATGGATCTAGTCAATTCTACTTTGCTCAAGAGGTACTAAAATTTTGTCGTTTGATTTGTTAAGTTGAAATATCTCTGTGTGCTCATCAAGATTTGGGATAACTTATATTTTTGGTAAAGATACAAGGTGATATGAAGCCTTTCAATGAAAGGCTCACTCTTTGAATATTCATGATTGTTGTCTTATTTGTATTATACCTTAGGACTATGATTTTTTTAGCTTCATGCCACCACTATAGTTTCCTAGCTAAATTTCACTTTTCTATTGGGTGTCAGATTTCCTTAAAATTGTCCTGCAGTTTACCACTAAAGATTACTCACCCAGAAAAGGGAAGAAATAAAACCATAAAAGATGGACTTACTTATCTATTATTTTAAAAAAGTGAAGTTTTGGCTGTAGATGAGATGCAATGACTTGGCTGCTTGCTTGGTTATCCTCAGCATGGGATACCAAAAGGGTCAAGAAAATGGTTTCTATTCTTGACACACTTTATAGAATATAGACAAACAATCCTTGCAATTTTTTTTTTTTAACTTTTTCACCTTTACTACATTTTTATTTTTGTTTTTTTCTCTTGGCATGTAATGATAATTTGTGAAGAAAATATTGGAATACTTAATTGATACTGATTAGTTAATTGCACTACTTTCATAATATAATCCAAGACCAAATATCTTTTGAAACTCTTCTAGATCCTTTTTTGTCCTTCAGAAATAAGTCAAAAATAATTAGTATCCTTCCTTTATTCCATTGTATAGTTGTTCCAATTGGAAAAGAAAACCATTATGCATGACAATGATGCTGATTAAATATATGATAACCATGATTTACCTTATGCTAATCTTTTTTGTTGCATTTCTCACTACCCACTCTCCTGCTTATGCCTGCAGTGATGTGAGTGACTCTGAAGATGAGGATTCAGATTCTTGTATCTGTACGATAATGTAGATATAATTTAGTAAACCACCTATCAACAGATTTTTGCTGGGTAACTTCATGGTGTTTTTCTCCACGAAACCTGATTTTGGTGCAAATGTGCCCTTTTTCGAACTCCTCGTTAGGATTGATGCAAGGAGATATCTCAAGTGTGGTGACACCATTGTACGAATGACATGATACAACGGAAGTATTCTAGAGACTCTTCATTGACAGAGGTCCCCGGGGACCCCCGGAAAGTGGGTAGAAGTATGTATTCAAAAAAAAAAAATCTTCTAAATAAGTGATAGGAAACTGAGTAGTATCTCTTTTTTATTCAATCAAAATGAAAGTAATCGACATCTTAATATCCAGTTATCTTTATTGTGATTGTATTGTTTTTACTTTTATACTGCTTGTTGTAGGAATTCGTAATAGCTAAGAAAATATTTCACTTATTTTACTTCTTAAGAATTATAATATTGATTGAAGAGCCTTTAAAATGGTATAAATAATTGGCGTGTTCTGAAATCATCAATCAAATTATAAATTTCTGATTCAATGACAGTATTATATAGAGCTTTAAACTAGCATGAGAAAGTTGGTAAGAATTCTACAACATTGTATTCATCGTGGCAGCTGCTCCTTTGAAGCAAAACCAAACATCTGGATGTCTTCTGAGAATAATCAACTATCCCATGGTGGAAGATTAATTGGTAGGAATTGTTAATTCTATTTTATAACAGTGATGATCTAATCCCAACATTTTTTGGGGTTGGTGATTTAACAGTCTGTTGATTCCTGCTAATCTCAGCTGAAGCCTGAAAATAAGTTTATTACAAGAATTCCCATCTGAAAAAGGGAACCTGAATACAGAATGAACATTTCAGAAATGATGGCTTCAAGGAATGATATAGTATTTTATCTAATTCTTTGGGATAGTAGCAAGGCATAACAACAAACAGACAAAGCAACTTTCTCACCACTCAGCTGCACAAAATTATCAAAAACATAAAAAAAATAAAACACCACAATCATTCGGTCAGAAATCAAAGAATCAGAAACAGAAAACTAAACAACCAATGCTCAAAAGACTAGAATTATGCCATTATCAGGTCTTCAAGTTGGTGATATCGGAATTGCTGTGTCTTCTTTACTTTGCTGCTAACATGATCCACCAAACATGCTTTTCTTTAATGGAATGCTCTCAACAGAAATTCTGCTTCTGCTATTGGTGATGCTTGTTGCCTTTAAAATTTGGTGAAGCTAACCAGTTTGAAAGGCTGGTGTCAACTGCAATTTCTTGCAGTGGAGGCTTTGATTGATAGTGTTTTGGTGCTAAATCGCAAGCATACAGAATCGAACCTGTCTTCAAACCAAAGGGTATTGGTGATTCTTGCTGTAAAGCAATATTCTCCTTCCTGGCTTGCTTTGGTGCTGCTGTTCGTGCTTTGATTGCTTTCCATTGAGTGAGATTCTCTACAGGATTCAACACAGAATTTACATATTGGCTCCTATCCCGAGCATTTCCTTTTGATTCACCATCTGTTGAAGCAGGAATTTGCATTTGTGTGTTGATTTTGTTCTCATCCAAATGAACCAAAGACATTTTTTCAGGTAATTCCACGGATTTTGTGTTTTGTTGCTTCAAGAACTCACTTTGGCTTATTCTTTGATCATCAATGTCATACTCATCTTCATCTTCATCTACATATTCTTGATACTCATCCTCTTCTTCATCTTCATCATCCAAATCACTTTCAATTAATGCCATATCATCCTCAAAATCATAGCTGTCTATGCAATTTTGGTATCTATGGTTGGGGGGAAAGGGGCTCTTTTTCGGCACGGTTGAATCACCTACACAGACAGTAGATAGTTCTCGTTTTTCTTCTTCTTCGCCATTTTTTCCCCTCATCTCCTCCTCATCACTCTCCGATAATTGATATGTAGTTTCATCATTTGTTAATGGCTCATAGGTCTGAACATTCAGATTAAAGCTTACTTTCTTCCTAATTTTGTTGTTTGATTTCTCCTTAATCTTACTGCGGCAACTAACATTCAAAGACAAAATAAATGATTTTGAATCACATTAACAGGAAAAAAGAAAAAAAAAAAGACACCAGGAATCAAAACTGACCTGAGCTGAGGATCCGAGTTTATGGGGTTCTCTGTAGTGTCAAAATTAACAGAGACTGATGAATCCAGAGGTTCATAACTCCTATGTCTCTGCAACAAAATCATAAGCAAATAAAGAAACAGTGTTCAACAAGAGAGCAACTAAAGCAATGAACTCAAAACAAATCAAAAACATGAAATTAAACATACGTGGTCTCCAGGTAACACTTTATTCGCCGGTTTTCGACGTCTTCTTTTCCCGGAAAAACCAAAACAACCCAGAAAACACCCCATTACAGGTCTCAGCCAAGTTCGAAGAGACAAACCCTTTTCGCAAAATGTTCTGCTCAAGCTGTGTTCATGATAAGAATTGCATCAAATGGACAGAAATAGAGAGAGAATTTTAAAAATAGGAACGTTGGAGTTTTAATGATGGCGGAAAGTGAAAGGTGGTGGTGGGAGCAGGAGTTCGTTTATTTAATTAAAGAGAAAGGGACAACAACAGCTTTCAAATTTGTCTCTTAGATCGTCAACTGCAAACTGCGGCTCCTTCCCTGCTTTTCATGGTTAATCTGAATCCTCTACTAAAATTCTTTTGGAAAATTTTTTTACAATGACCAATTTATTAAAATAATTATTTTTATAAATTTTATACTAAATTATTTAAAATTTTAATTTTTAACGAAAATACTTTCAACTTAATAAAAATAAATAAATTTAATTTTAATTACAAGACTTTTGATCACAATTGTCTGTAATCCAAATTAAATTGTCGATCACAATTGAATGTCATTAAAATATAAATATAATTAAATATTTTTAATAATTTTAAATAAAAATATTCTTAACTCAATAAAATTAAACAAATTTAATTCCGATCACAAGACTTTTGATCGTAATTGCCAGTGATCTAAATCCGATTGCAGATCACAATTGAATGTCATCAAAACATAATCATAATCAAACATTTTTAATGAACTCCAATTTTAAAATTTTTGAAAAAATTTTCACACTTATAGAATTAATAAATTAAAGTAACATACTTAAAATCTTGTATATTGATACAATAAATTTATTTTAAAAAACACTTTAATTGCATTTCACATGTACCATTTTAAAATATTTAACTATTATTCCTTAATTTTGAAGATTCATATAATTTTTTTAAAATTGAACTTTGATCACAAATTGACTTTCTCAAATCTCTAACTTTGCAACATTTTGAATAAATTCCTAAATTATTTTAATTAATAAATAATTATAAAATAATTTAACATCTTATACATCAGTATCCAAATAAATCAAACCTATTTATATGAAGTTGGCTATTAATTATTAATTTTAAAAATTTGATGATCCATTTAAAATTTTTTTAAAAAAATTAAAATTTGTTTAATTTTTTTGAGTGGAGGACATTTTCGTCCAAATACAATTATTTTGGTCAATTTCACAGAAAAAAAATTGTAAAGCGAGATCGTTTTGGGCTTTTGGACATTATTGTAGAATGTTACGATCCTTTCGTAATGAAGTTGGTAACCATCACGTGCATATCACGTGATTAAAAAATCTGCTGTGGATTCATTTCTACTGGCTAGACTGTTGTCTCGTTACGGACCAGGTTCCAAATTTCCAAACCTCCCGACAACCACGAATTAAATCCCAGCCGTCCATCGAAACACAGCAGAATCTCTGCCGTCTGAATCTCATTTCTATTCCCTCTTTAATTGTACTCGGGCATAAAATTGCGCTCTCCCTCCCTTCCTCGGTCGCCCACAAACGCAGAAACCCTAGTTATGGACTCGGATCAGGGGAAGCTATTTATTGGGGGGATTTCATGGGAGACAAGCGAGGACAGGCTGAAGGAGTACTTCGGCCAATACGGTGACGTTTTGCAGACTGTTGTTATGAGAGAGAAGACCACTGGTAGGCCCAGGGGTTTTGGGTTTGTCGTTTTTGCAGATCCTTCGATTCTCGATCGTGTTCTCGAGGATAAACACACAATCGATGGAAGAACGGTTAGATTTTTACTGAGAGAGAGAAACGTTGATCTTTGGCTTGTTTTGTGTTCTTTATGGTGTTCAATTTTTTTTTTATATAATTTTGGTTTGGTTTTTTGTTGGTTTGCGTGGTATTTGTGGCTTTAGTTTGAGGTTTTATGGTTTATGGGTTGTTTCTTTTCTGATTATAGTTGATTGGGGTTAATAGTTATAGAGATGCTGTTCATTTTCTCAAATTATTGAACTGAATGGATTTGTCCATTTTGATATCTTGCTCTGCTTTATTTCCCATCTTAATGGTTGGACTATTAATTGGTTCGCCAAATCACTGAATTGGTTAAGGTGGTAAGATTGTAAGATTGTTGTGGAGGACTGGATTCTGCTTCTTATATTCATTGTGCTTGTTATGTTACGGATGGAATGGTAGTAAACTGAGACAAAAGCGCTCTACTAAACTCTTTATGTAACACAAGCTGAAAACTTTGATTCTTACAAAGTTGTGGACCATTTACTGAAAGATGCATTTTGTGCCTGCGAAAATCAGGTCAAAATAAATGATGCTAATAGATGCTGTGCATGTGAGAAGAGATAAATTTGTACCTTTTAATACCCAGGTAGCAGGGTATATTCAGGTTTGGGATTTGCAATATGAGATTTGAATCCTTGCTGGACATGGCCATTTTAGTTTCATACCATTTACTTTGAGAAATAAGTTTATCTGATTGTATGAATTCACAAGTATAAAATCAACCTTTTTTTTAAAGATTTTTTTCATAGGATCACCTTTTGTGTTGGAGTATTTAGATGTACTGCTTTTATTGTAAGTTTTCTGTATTAGTTTAGGTTAGATGGGTTGGGGTGCTCAGCCTACCCACTTTATTTCACATTGCATATGTTTATGTCTATGTCAAAGCAATTTGATCTTATTAACAATTCTGAGTAATATAACTTTTTTTATGTCTATAATTCTGAGGTTTTTGATGCATTTATGCATCTCTGGGATGCATCTTAGTTTTGAATTTCTGGAGTGTTGTTTCTTCAGGTTGAGGCTAAGAGGGCTATGTCAAGGGAGGAGCAGCAGAACTCTGCCAGATCTGGAAATTTTAATTCTAGTAGAAACAATGGAGGTGGTGGAAATATCAGGACTAAGAAGATATTTGTTGGAGGGCTGCCCCCCACTCTGAATGAAGATGGATTCCGACAGTATTTTGAAGCTTATGGTCATGTTACTGATGTTGTAATAATGTATGACCAAAATACCCAACGACCTCGTGGATTTGGCTTTATATCCTTTGACGGTGAAGATGCAGTGGACAGGGTTTTACAGAAGACCTTTCATGATTTGAATGGTAAACAAGTTGAAGTGAAACGAGCTCTTCCTAAAGATGCCAATCCAGGTGGAGGTAGCCGTAACATGGGTGGTGGTGGCGGTGGCGGTTTTGGTGGTTATCAGGGGTATGGTGCTTCTGGTGGCAATGCAAGTGCATTTGAAAGTCGTATGGAATCTAATAGATACATGCAGCCTCAAAATACTGGAAGTGCCTTTCCACCTTATGGTTCTTCTGGGTATAGTGCATCTGGTTATGGGTATGGTCCATCCAGCAACAGCGTTGGTTATGGTAGTTATGGCAGTTATGGTGGTTCCAACACTGGGTATGGTGGCCCCACCGGTGCCCCCTATGGAAACCCAAATGTAGCTAGTGCTGGCTATGTAGGTGGTCCACCAGGTGGACCTAGAAGTTCATGGGGCACACAAGCTCCCTCTGGTTATGGTACCATGGGTTATGGAAATGCTTGGGGTGCTCCAGGTGCCGGTGCTGGTGGCAGCGGTGGTGGTCTTGGTTCTGCAGCTGCTGGTCTATCTCCTAGTGGAGCAACTGGGTATGGGAACCAAGGTTATGGTTACGGTGGATATGGTGGAAGTGATGGGTCTTATGGGACTCCCTCTGGATATGGGGCTGTTGGAGGGCGTTCTGGGAGTGTTCCAAATAGTAATGCTAGTAGCCAAAGCGGGGGAGAATTGCAAGGTAGCGGTGGCAGCTACATGGGAAGTGGTTATGGTGATGCTAATGGAAATCCAGGGTACGGAAATGCAGCATGGAGATCTGATCAATCACAAGGCTCTGGAAATTATGGGACTCAAGGAAATGGTCCTCATGGTGGGCAAGTTGGTTATGGTGGTGGATATGGTGGTGCTCAATCCCGTCAAGCCCAACAACAGTGATGTGATCCTATGCCAACTGGACCTTATCTCTGTGCTGTAGATCCTTCTCTTTGGAGAACTGGGTATGATGGTCTCTCAGGCAACAAGGGGTGCTGCTCAAGTTGGTGCCTT
Source organism: Khaya senegalensis (assembly GCA_032402905.1). Classification (NCBI taxonomy): domain Eukaryota; kingdom Viridiplantae; phylum Streptophyta; class Magnoliopsida; order Sapindales; family Meliaceae; genus Khaya; species Khaya senegalensis. The sequence goes on along the minus strand of CP135539.1, from coordinate 5,283,029 downwards.
TGCACTTTGGGACTGGTCGGATTGTTTGAATTCTAGTAGTTTGTTGTTATCTATTTTGCTAGTAATAAGAGTAGTTTCAAGGCGTGCTAGATGCCCTTATTATACTTCATTTGCTATTGAGTGTAGTTTAAATTTGGCGTGCTTATAATTGTCTACTTGCTGAACTTTTTTTTTTTTTCATGTTGTAGTGTTAAGCTGTAGTAGCTTAATGTAACTTTTGTTGTTTTGATTGCAGCAGCACTTTTATCACTGGCCATTTTGACAAAGAATTATATGCCACCGGAAATATAGTGATTATAACACTATTTGATTTGATTTGATTTGATTTGCATATTGGTAGGATAAGAGATGTACCGAAAGTTTTTACTGATAGCAGTAGCGTTGGAGCTAAGGGTCACTTGGGTTTAATGGTAGTGACATCTAGTAGTGGGTAGCAATAATCGTAGTGGTAGTTGACACTTTGAGGATGACATAATCATTTTCCCCCTTGTATTTGCCCTTGTGTTGTACAGGAGGAGAGATGCTCGAGTTCTGTGGTGGAGTTAAGAGTCCACTCATGGCTAAACCCGAGCTTCGTAATTTGGGTGTTTTCAATGTGGGTGTGTGGTCAGCGTGGAATGGCATTGGAAGAGGACTTATTCAATTGAAATTGTGAATTAACCTGAGACAGGCCATTACCCAGCTCGGTGATGTCAACTCTCAAAATTTGCAGAATCTTGGCATTTCATTCCAAGTCATAAAATTCCTGATCCTGGTCCAGGTTTGTCATGAGTTGATGGTATCAATAACTATTAGCTGCCCCTTTTCAAAATGTCATTAGGATTCAAATGTTTTTGAATAAACTAATAACTCTCATTTGATCTGTGCCAAGGTTTTTCCGTTAGCTTTTCTTTTCAACTTCTTACAAGATAGGGTTTACTATCGTTAATGACCACCAATCAGTTCACGAACATGATTCCAGTATCAAGCAGAACTACCCCGATTATCTTTTTGTTCTCTCTTTTATCTATCCCTTTGCAATCTTATGGCAAATTGTATTTGATCCTTTGTGCCTTGTGTTTGATTGGAGATGGTGTGAAAGTCCAGTGCCTGTCACATTGGCTGGCTGTGATGGTTTATGTTTGTTCTAAAAGCATGGGATGTCAAGTGGAAAAATGATATCGTTTTCATTACCGTGTTATAAAGAAGAGAGACAAAGAAAGTTTCACATATGCTTTACATACATAAATGGTTAGGGACCTCTTTGTTAGCGTACAAGGTGGGATTCTGGTACTTCAATTTGTGTGTGTATTTTGAAGCTCAAGCAAAATAGAAAACTAACGGATGGAGAACACTACTAAAATAAAATAGAACAGGACAGAAAAGCATACAACTCCACAGGTTGTCTGCATATCTTCCTCTTGCTGGTCATTTTCAGCATCTTCCCTGTGCCAAGCTGAGCATCAACCTGTGTCTAATCCATTCAATACGCGTTATATTTCGTGTAAACAATTGTAAATATTCGCAACTCGCTTAATATGTAACAAAAATGGCCAAGGAAAGTGCAATCTGTCGTGATTTCCTTCCTCCTTCGTGAACTTAAGTACCTGCTGAGTAACAATTTTGTAAGACAATGGAAGGCATAAGCCAAGCAAGCAGATGGACGGTTGGAAGATGGAAGAGTTAATCAGGTTTCACGTGGAACAAGAATTTTCAGTTGTCAAATAAGACGAGTGTCAGCACATGGTGAGACGAGTCATATACACATGCATGCAAATCCTCGCAGACTTTGCCACAACATGCTCTACTGTTGCATGCAAGCCACGCAAATGCTTTGTTTGGCTTTATTAACTAATTGCTTGACTTTAATTTACTTCGGCTTCTGCTTTACCTTTCTCCCATCACCGCTATCACTTTCATTACCACTGCAACCAAAAGCTCTTTATAATAAGCAGCTTTCTGCGTGCGTATCTTTGAAGCAAAGAACAAGAGACAGAGAGAGAGTAGGCAGGAGAGATGGATAGAGATGCAATGGCCACTGAAGCTCCGTATGCTCCTGTGACTTATGAGAGGAGAGTAGGGAGTGACTTGGAAGACAGACTGCTGAAACCCTGTAAGTTATTTCGTTTTGATGGATTCATACATGCTTAGTTTGATGAAATTTGCTCAAAATTTTGGTGTTTAATCTGCCCCTATCGTTTCGCATGAAACTTAGATATGGCTAGAGCATTGGAAGCTCCAGATACGAACCACCCCAACGGAACACCAGGGCACAGGAATTTCGGCCTGAGCGTTCTTCAGCAACATGTAGCCTTTTTCGATCAAGATGACAATGGAATCATTTACCCTTGGGAGACTTATACAGGTAAAGCATGTGCCAATTAGAATAATGCTGGATTGATAGTCTAATTCATTTAAAATTCACTTTTCAAATAATTCAATTCTTGTTATAATCAGGACTGCGAGCTATCGGTTTCAATATGATAGCCTCTCTTGTTTTGGCTTTTGTGATCAACTTTGCAATGAGTTATCGTACTCTCCCGGTGAGTTGATCAACCATTCTGTTAATGTCCTGTATTTCTACACGTACAGAATTTGCTACGCTTGTACAAACTGCGAAATTGAAAGCATGTTTGGGATTTGTTTATGTTCTAATTTATGATTCTTACATTGCATCTCTGTTTTTCAGGGGTGGTTTCCATCTCCTTTCTTGCCCATATACATACTCAACATACACAAGGTCAAGCACGGGAGTGATTCGGGAACATATGACACTGAAGGAAGGTTTGACTCGGACGATAACCAATCCATTAGAATCTATAATCCTTAACATTGGTTTAACTTCTTCAATCATTCTTGTAATATCCAAATGGGATGGCAGGTTTACTCCGGCGCATCTTGAAAACACATTCAGCAAATATGCTCGCACTGTGCCTGATAAGCTAACTTTAGGAGAGATCTGGGACATGACTGAGGGAAATAGAGTAGCATTCGACTTCTTCGGCTGGTTTTGTTTCCAGACCCTTGTATCCTTGTTTCGAACTTACTTATATATAAATGTTGTTGCACTTTGACAAGTGTATTTATGACTAGCAGGGTCGCAAGTAAACTGGAATGGTTCATTCTGTACGTTCTGGCAAGGGATGAGGAAGGATTTCTTTCAAAAGAAGCTGTGAGGCGCTGTTTCGATGGAAGTTTGTTTGAGTACTGCGCCAGAATGAATTTGGGCACTGAGGTTAAGATGGGCTAAAAGCAATGTTGGTCACTGCAACGATGCAAAAACCATGTTTACTTTCATGTGTAAGGGGTATTTGTAATAAAACAAACGAAGGTTGTCTTGCCTTGTTACAGTACAGCAAAGCCAAAGAGGCATAGGCGTCGAGGGTATACTGATGTTTTCGTTTTTATCTATCTGGATGTTTGGCCATCAATCTAAAATTGGTTGTGCATAAAGTCTGTTGTCCTCTTTCTGATCACTCTTCGGGGCATTTTTATATTGACAAGCTGAAGCTCAAACTCGAAAGACTCTTTTCAACTCTCAGCTCTGCTTCCATCTGTAATAAATCAATCATCATCCCGAGCTGTGCTGCAAGTAATCCTTGTCCTCCTTAGCCCCCGATGATTGCATATATACTGCTAAAATTTGGTGCTTTTCATACCAGTTGGTAATTACCAGAACACACGCTATTAGAAGCTGTCATTGCAACGACTGATGCCAGAACTGTTTTACTGAGCGTTAACTAATGCCATTCATGATTTGATTTCAACCTAAAATTATTAAGAGTAATCTCTTGTCATTCATTGATTTCCAAAAATCACAGTTTGATCCACGCAGTGATGTATTGTTCTTTCAAAGCATACGAAAACATAATTTTAACAGCTAGGATTAAAAATCAAAATTCAACAAATAATTTTAAAGTACCCCATCTCACATTTTAATTCTTCTTCGGTTCTGGCTTGCAGCTTGAGCTTCTCCAATTTCGACAGCTGCTCTCCACCCATTGTCTCTGCTTCTTCAGTTCCTACTGCTTAAAATATACTGTATCTTATTTGTTGCCAAAACTAGGAAGGATCTAGCAAAGCAAGGAGGGAGCTCATCTCCGGGATAAAAACACAACAATAATCTACGCGAGGCTAATAATGCTAATTGCAAGACGTATATTAAAACTTGCCACGGCATTCTATCAACCATCCCTGGACTAATACAGCGTGCAATGTCTGACAACTTGCTCAGATTATTTGAATATAAAATGCAACCACATCCTCACAATATTGAATTGCAATCTGAATTCAAAATTACAAAAACCATCAAAATGATATCTAGATAACAAAACTCCAAGCTTTCATTCCATATCCAGAACTCAAATACAAAATCAAGTTTTAGTTTTCAAAACGGCTTTAGTCCTAGTACAAGACTTGAGAATACTTAGTCCAGCACATGAATGACAAGATATGAGATGTAGCTCTTAAACAATAGCATTGGCTGCACTTGCAATCCTTGGCCACAGATCAGCACACTCCTTACCAATGGGACCAGTAATGGCAGAACCTAAAACAACATAAGCCAATACAGCAATCAATAAATGTCATTTAATAAACAAAGGTTGAAACCAAATCAAGAGTAATGGCTATACCCTTCATTTCTCCCTTTGGATTCACAATAACACCAGCATTATCTGCAAAAAGGGAGGAAAAAAAATCAGAAACTTGGAAAAGAAACATGAAACCAAAATGAGGAAACAGAAATCATTGTCTACAAAATCCCACGATACATAAAAAACGAATGACAAAAAACTTAAAATTGAAACCAAAACCAGGAAACAGCAATCATTGTCTTCAAAATCCCATGATATGTCAAATACAAATGGCCAATCATGGCTTTTCATCAATAAACAATCTGGTAATAGACAAACAAGCATGAATTCAAAAACAGAGTTGCAACTATAATCAATCAACAATACAGAAAGTTAAAAGTTGGACAAACAACCATCGCAATAGTAAGATGATTAAGGAATCATCAACAATAAATATTGCTACAGAAACATATAGCGCCCAAATGGAGCAGATATGAGCTTGAAAGCATCACCACATCTGCAACGATGGACAGAGTCAATTTTCCAGCATGTAACTACATCAACCATTGAAAATTGAGATGGATATCTGACTTATGTCTGATGTTAGAACAATAGTACAAATCATTGACACATTTTTCTTGAAGATTTATTAAGTATGTCTAGTGCAACAAAGGGATGAATATTGACCTCCGAACTTAAAAAATTACAAGTATATCAACCTTGACAGGGATAATAACCAGCAACAAGACCAAATAATATACCTTTGGAATATTTCATATGATATAAAATTTTTTATAAAAAGGGGCCAAAAATTGAGACGTGGAAAACAAATGTATCAAATTGCAAAAAGCAAGATTCCATATGGAAGAGATCCCACTAGATATACTATTTTTCCATTACAATAATATGGTTGGTCTCGGCAAGCATCCAATCATAGTTCGCACAACCCCATAAAATGGTGTGAGATGAACACATCAAGGCACAGCTTTAGCAGCAATATCAATTTTTTTAGTTAGATAAACCAAGTCCAGCAACTATTACCTATGCTTCATAACGCAATTACAAAACACCAATAATACAAAATTCACGCTTCAGAAGAAAGGAAATTGAGAATATACCCAGAAGATTTATTTTTCAGATAAAAGTCAAAAATAACAGTACATCAACAGATAAAAGCCAATCCGATCCCTTCAACCAGTATCACACACATTTAAAAAATCTTGATAGATAACTATAATGCCAACTAGATCCCTTCAACCTTGAACAACATGGAATACAATGCAAATACGTGAACTAGCAGACAGTAATTATCCTACCAGAATGGGTGTATTTGTATAGACAAGATTTTTACCACCACACAATTAATAATTGCCTATAAGAACAATAAATACAATTAGGAAATATAGATATTTAACCAAAAAACACAACATCCAAAGCTAATCAAATTTTAAAAATTAAAAAGAAAGTAACACACACAATGAAGAATGAATAGCAACCTTCAAAATACATGAAGACACCATCCTTTCTGCGCCAGGGTTTGCGCTGCCTTACAATGACAGCAGGCATGACCTTCTTCCTAAGATCAGGCTTCCCCTTCTTCACAGTGGCCATCACCATGTCCCCAACACAAGCAGATGGCAACCGGTTGAGACGACCCTTGATTCCCTTCACTGAGATGATGTAAAGATTCTTTGCACCAGTGTTATCGGCACAGTTCACGGTGGCTGCCACTGGCAGACCCAGTGACATCCTGAACTTGTTACCTGCTGATCCTCCGCGTCCTGTAGACAAAAGCAACAAAACTCTAAATAAAATTTCTTAAAACAAATTCTTATAATATCAAGCACATCTTCCCAATTGCATGAGGTAACCCCAATCATGATAACATTATTTCTGCATCACCCACGAATCAGTAACTCTTAAGATCAGAGGAAAACGAAAGCTTCAATTTTTGTTTAACACAAACAAAGAATTCATTTTTCCCACGAAACCAATTTAATTTTATCAAAGATGACTCCAATTACTGATCCTCATTTAATTTTTTTTTTAAAAAAAATTAGGTGTTCTGACAGGAGCTAAAGTAATAGCCTTACCATGATACCTGCTACAAATATAAAATTATTGAAATCAAATAAAACATTTTTCCTCCTCTATATGTTTGGCTCCTGAGAAAACCAACACTGGACTAAGCCACGTGGTTTAGTAGCATTCAGTTGAGTAAACAGTTAACTTTCCTTGAGCAAACGAACAAGAAATCAATTCATACAATCTTAATCACACTAAAATACTCCTTGACAAAGCAACAGATCTAAGGACCCGAGCTGCCTAATATTTTCTACGGAAACAAGCAGAAAATGAAATGGAAATCCCAGTAGTAATGAAGTAAAGTAAAAAAGACGTATAAAGAGAAAAAAAGAGCAGAACTCACCTCGCTTCGACATTTTCGCTGCTCAAGGTCACAACAACAGAGATCGCACCTAGGGTTTTTGTGCTATTTATACACGGCTGGCAATCTAGGGTTTTCTTTTATTTTGAATTAAAATTACAACATTAACCTTAATATTTTTCTTAATACCAGATCTGTACTAATAGGCTTACGGTTCTTAGGTCTTGTATCCATTTCTCTCGGGGCCCCGGCCCAAATCCAGAGGCGCATACTCTCTACGCTGCTGCTCACTAATTAGCAATTCAGAAGAGAAAAAAAAATCTTATAAAATTATTTAAATAATTTTATTAATAAATAAAATATAATATATTTTGTTTTGATGAAGAAGTTTATTAAATTACTTATTACAGTGCTTTTATCTTTGTCGAAAATGCTTTTAAATAGTAAAAAATTAATTTTTAACATATTTTATGTTGGATGATAATTTGATCGGATATTTTAAATATCTAATACTATCAAATTAACAAAATTATTTTATATAACTAAAATTAATTTTGATCAATTATACTAAAAAAAAGAATATTATTTTAAAAAATATTACTTTTAAATAATAAATTTGTAAGTTAAATATTTTTTTAAAAAAATATTTGTGAGATGTTATATCCAACTAAAAAATATTATTTTTTAAATACTTAATTTAAAAAATACTATTTACAAATTTAATTTGAAAAAATTATTTTTAAGTTATTTTGACTAATTTGAATTACAGATATTAAACATATAATTTTCCTCAATTATGATTAAGTATTAGATATTAGTAATTTGATTAATTGTAGATTTGAATATCTCAAAATTTTGAATATTATATCCCACCATTTCTAATTTTATAACACTTTATTAGAAAAAATATATAAAAAAACAAAATAACACTTGAAATGTATAAAATTGATCGACATAAGGATTTTATATTGTTTCGAGTGATTTTGCATAATCATTTTTTTTTTTTTAAGTTTTATCATAATTTCAACCTTCTGTGTTACAATTACTCAATAATGGTTAAACCCAACAAGTAATTTTTGAAAAATAGATCCAATTACAGTTTCTTAGATAAATAACACAAATTTCTTTTTTCCTTCCCATAGTGCATGAGACATGCAAAAACATCTTATTCAGGTTATATTCTACTGTCACATTTACAGAGCAAGGATACCCCTTTGTGCTGTGAACTTGCAACAAAAACTAGAGGCGGCAAAGCAGCTGGACTGGCATGGCATGGCCTAGCCCGCAAAAATAAGACCAAATGGGCTCACACCTTTGCCACCTCTAACAAAAACACAATACCAAACTAACATTTTTACCAAATAACGAGCCTAAACCAGCCCAAGCCAGACCAAGCTTCACTAAATCCGACTGGACGCCTTTGCCACCGCTAACAAAAACACAATATCAAAGTGACCCTTTTACCAAATAACATCATTTAAACAAATCAAGGTACAATGGTAAGCCTTTTATGTCTCCTTAGGAGCGCTAGCTTGTATGCATTTTCAAACATCGGCTTCAACTCAATACGGCAATTCTGGGGATTTATCTCTTATAGGGCCTGACACCGGCATGCATGAAAGAAGCAGAAAAGAAAAGTCGGGGACGAAAGAAGCGAACAATGTCACTCGGGAAAATAAATAGCACAGTGGAAGGAAATGATAAAAATTAGCCAGTAGCTTACAAGGCTGAAAACACAAACACAAAGTAGAAAGTGGCAAAACCCAAAATCAGTAGAAGCATTTATACATTGGAGAAACCTTCAAGCCAAAATATATGTATTAGTGCTTATGGGTACCCATATTTAAGAACCATCTGTCTTCTATGAGTGTCATCTGCTATGTTGGGGACAAAAGAATGATTGGCTTTAGTATATCAACAACTACATCAGAACATACAGCCACAGAGAATATTCGGGACCTCACCTTGGTGTTTGGAAATGTACCACGTTCTTTACCTTTCGTATGCATGGGAGTACCTGAAGATTCAGTAAACCAAGATTTTACCATGACTACAATTTTGGTTGCTCCTTCCAGTTAAGAGAACTTATCCATGAAAAACTGTTTCCATATTGATCCGTCAGTATATGTTTCTGGTTGAACAGGAGAAAAGAAACTTTTGCTACACCAGCTTTAGACCAGCCTTATTTCTATAATATCTCAAATCCAATGTCTAGCAGCCAAATTTCTGTATAAAACATATTTTGTGATGATTATATTATGCCCTGCTATTAAACATATCTCAACAAAAAGAAACAATAAGAAAGCAATGAATGAGTCAGGAGAAAGCATACCCTAGGGAAAGATTTTAAGTGTATTTCATAAAAGAAGGCAGCCACTAGAGTAATCCAGCCGGTAGGCCTCCAGCAAGCAGGTCAACAACTCCAGAATCCACTGTGCTCTAATTGGAAGGCATGTGATCAGACTACAACTTAGCAAAGCATGTGCTACTATGTCGCACCATCATCAAGTCTCCAAAGAAAAACCCCTGCTGGTTCAACTATTTCCAAGATTGGCATATGGTAGCTAGAAAGTGTCTTTAGAAAGAAATTTAGACAATTTATTTAAGTATTAAACTAAAACAAAACACACACTCGTTCTTATTTCTCACCTAAGTAGTACTTTTGGAGATGGGCTTGCTACAAAGCATTAACATACTAATAATCAGATTAAGTTTTATTAACAAAAAAGCATTTACATTGCCAAAATATAAAACAGAGAAAAGAATTCATGTTTTCCCTCCAACAAATTGAACCCTTGTATGCTTCAAACTGCAATTCATATATCTTATGGTTTGATTCTAATGCTCATAGACCAAAAAACATCATGGAGACCAGCAGCACCTCATGACCCTGGCCATTAAGACAATTGGGTATCAAATTCACCTCAACAAAAACTTGTGCATTCAATCAAAAAAGGAACATGTTACATGTTTTGTTCTGCTCTGCGTTGAAGGGTGAAAATCCCCAATCAATAAAACTAGCCCAAAAAACAATCCGACACTAAACAAGCTGCAACTATAAAACATAATCGTAACAATCTCTATTCCAGTATAAATATTTAAATTTTGACTTACGCACTGCTGTAGTGCTGTAAGAGATTTACCAGCTACTGCATAAACCTGACTCCTGGATACCACTAGTTCCACTCCTGTACATTTTTAGGTCGAAGACTAGGAGTCTGGGAATGAACAGATGCCACAGCAATTGAAAATGACTGCAAAGCTGACAGATTTGATTGAAAATGAATAAAATACAAACCATCACGAACATTCACCATTCTCAAACTGGGAGCACCATGCTGCGAACCCTGAAAAATTGAAGTTTGGATGTGATCATCTTAATGCTCATTCAAGTATTATGACATGACAGTTTGCAAAATATTCCACAGAAGCAGAAGAAAATATAAAACAGAAATTGAACTGTTTACTGACATATAATTGTCAGTTGCAACTATTTCAGCAATAACCAGATCTAACTACAGAGGCTAATATCAGAACCAAACGGTTGTCATACCTATAGAATGCATAACCTTAACCACAACAGCAATAAAATCTTATGAGAATCCAATAATTGCCAATGAGGATGAATACATAAGGTAAAAATGCCTCAAGGAAGATGGGAGAAAGCAAATTTATCAGCTCTTTAGCTTTAAGCCAATATTAAGACTCATACCATCATCCATTTCAAAACATAAAAAGGGACAAAATACAAGGAAAAAGACTCACCTGGACGAACAAATCAAATGACTTGCACTCGTCATGCATATCTGCTTGAGACAAGAACTCTTTTTTGCTTAGTCTGGTAGTGAGGACTGTCAGTGGGCAGCCCAGGTCCCACCCACCACAGTCACAGCATCCACCAGATCTCCATCTCTCAATGAGACCAGAAGGGCCACCATATCTGGTTCTTGGTCCACCATGAAAACCCACCGGAATTATAATATCCATACTTGTTGAGCAATCACCAGTGAATCGTGCACAACAATCAGAAGCTACAGAGGTTTTCAGAGTTTCAACGGTTTGCTTCATCCCTTCTTTCCTCAAAAACTTCAAGCCCCAACCTCCAACTTCCTTCTGACGACTTCCGGGGAGATGTTCTTTCACGACAATGGCAGCCAATTCAAGATATGGTGGAAGCTGATTTACTGGGAGACCAGTACCACCAAGTGCATCAACGTTGTCACCCATGTTTTGGCATGGCTCCCAGGAAGAATTTTCCTGAATGGCACTTGACCCATCAAATTTAGAAAAAGTTCTCCGCTTGAATGACTGGCTACTTCTGAACACTTCTACCACCTTCTTGGACAAACCCTTATTCTTTCTTATGTCATGGCTTGAAGTTTGCATCTCCCCGACTAAATTCTCACTAAACAAAGTGAATTGAGTTTCCATAATTTTTGAATTGTCTGCACAGAGGGTGAAAGAAATTGAAACCTTCATGTTACCAACAAGAAGTGACTCATTATCATGAATCCCACGTTCCTTTTGGCCACCCTTTCTCCAATGGAACGAGTACACATAGTCCAGAGATTTATCATCTGCTGAGTCAATCTTTGACATGTTAGCCACAAAAACTTCCTTCCGATCATCTATGGAGAAAACAAAATGTGGATTCCCACCATTCCACATACACTGGAGCACTCCCAGAGAAGTAGAGGCAGAAGCAGAGGAAGACTGATCAGAACATGTAGAATTTGAGCTTGACATGGAAACAAGTCGTTTATGCCCAGCCTCAGATCCATGGATATGGTTTCCCAGCATCTGTGATTCCTTGTCTAGCTTCAGCGATGAATAGCTACTAAATTCTCCAGGAGAGCTCATAAAATCATAATTTATATACCCCTCATTCAAACTTATCCTTCTGAAATTACCGTCGCCATCTACTCTGCCAAGTTTGCTTAACAGAGGGCTCTTCAATATATTTATCATACTCTGGCTACCCATAATTGAACCCACAATCCACTGTCCTGCAGGACTAATGACCACACTCCCAGTCCCAGCTGCCATTGGACATTCAAAAACAAACCTAGCCAAATCACATGCATTTTCAGTCCTACTTGTAGAAGGATTCATGTCATCCCACAAAATGCCCATCTTTGCAGAGCTCAAGTTCACAGAAATATTGCATTGAGCTGCTTTTGATGCACTATTATGAATCAATTCCAGGCAACGGCGAAGATATCTCTCATCTAGAGTCGCCATATGCTTTGGAATCTTAGTATCTACGCCACGAGTACTTCGAAAGAACAAATTCTTTATGCTACTTTTACTAGTCAACAATTGCTTAACATTTACCATCAGTGTATGCCGTGAATTTATCCTTCTCACCAACTTTTTAGATTTTAATTCAGGAGAATCCAAACCATTATTTCCAGATAATTCTGGGTCTTTGCTTAAGCTATCAAGTAAATCTTCTTTCCCCTGGTCATCTTTCTGGGTATTGGCTAATGTATTATCCATCTTCTGCTAAATAAAGCCCGTCAATTTGGGTGGAAGTTGATCAACATCTTCTGCTCAGATTAATTGTTATGACCGCAGCAACTCCTATTTTCACCAGAAATCTGAAAATAACATGAATTTTATCACCAGCATATTGCAACATTGCCGTTAAAAATAGGCATTCAGAAATCATCGAACAGCAATCAATATAAAAAATAAATTGAAAAAAAAAAGTTTATTCCGAAGGATGACTTTAATATTTAAAGAACAGAAAATTTAAAGCACTAATTATAAAAACAACAAACAATGAGATCAGACGTATGAAAGAAAGAAAAAAACTGTAGAAAATGTGTGTATGGTGGCACAGAACCCATTAATTGCACAGACAGAAATTCCCGATGAAAAAATAATAACTTTAACCCGCTCAAGCATATAATATCACAGCACAGAGAAGAGATAGATGGATAGACAAATAGAAACAGAGAGAGATACAGGAGATTACAGAAATCACATACATGGTGAATAGAATCGAAGGGCTGCTACAAGTCAATAAAAGATGCAATCTCAAAAGAAAACAAGTTTACGTTCACTTTTTTTACAACTACCCAAACAGCCCAGCTGAAGCTCAACCCAGCAAAATAAAACATATATTCTGGCCCTTGATTATCCACGAATGAGACTAATAAAGGAATAATACCAAAACAAAAAGATGCAGTTCTTTGTGGTACCACCTTTATTAAGACAACCCAACAAGTTAAACATAATTAACTATTGCAAATCCAGTCATAAAGTACCTAAAAATATCAATAAACAAAAAAGTTACAAACTTTTATGAATAAACTAAATACCAAGAGGCAACTTTTTCTTACCAGGAGAAATGGATCCAAGAAACCAACCTAACCCCACATCAAGCACAAGCTCAAGCTACGAGAACTCAGCAGCTGATTCCCAAAACAAGCGTCTCTTGATTACACTTCAAATCCAATTTTGGGCTTACCACCAACACCAAATAAGAAAAAAAAAAAACTATCTTGCTAGAGAAAATGTGAAGCACGAGACAACATAAGCGCCACCACTAGCAACTGTTAAATTTTATTTTATAAAAGACAAGCGGGTTTAACAAGAAAAAGGTGCAACTGTTTTAGACAACAGTTTCAAGAATTTTGATATCAACTCCAGAGAGAGAGTGTGAAAACCAGCTGAAGCAAAGTAGGACGTCAGCCACGTTTGTCCGTGGAATTTTGCTCTGTGGGGTCCTTCTAATTTTCATTTTTTTGTCATTCTCTACTGTTTTTATTCTGATTTAACCATATATCAATTGAGAAGATGATACCCCAGATAAGGAAGGTCCGCGAATGAGCTGGGACGCACGATAGATATAAAACTCCACTAAGGCCATCAAAGGGGCCACTCCGACTCTCCACTTGCAAAAATAGAGGGAAGCATATCAGCTTAAATAGACACTTGTTTTTTTCCTTTATTTTGTTAATGCTTTTTCCTGATTTTGTTTTCTTTGTTTTTGAAATTTGATTTTCCCTGCGGGTCAAGATTTCCGGGACATGGGAAAGATAGACAGAGGGAAGAGATAACGTGAGTAATGTGGTCAAGTACAGGTACAATCTCAATCCCCCATGTCTTCTGGTTCTGTTCCTCCGTTTATTTATTGCTGGTGCATCTTGGTGTTTAATGAGCTCATGTTCTTCTTTCCCAGTTATTTATTAAGTTGGCAACTGGGCGGCGTATATTATAAAGTCACCCCTAAAATTCAATAATAAATAAAAAAATAAGTAAAATTAAATAATTAATATAATAAAATTTTTAATTAATAAATAATTTTTATATTATATTAATTAATTAATTCGACTATATCATTTATATTAACATGATAAAATTATTATATCAAAAAAAATTTAATTAATAAATTAAATCACTAAACTCGAATTAAATTAATATATAATATTGTACATGAATAAATAAAAGTATTTTAATTTTACCCTTTACTCTAATTTTTAATTTTGGATAAATTTTCCATGAATTAGGTGCATTTGGACTTTAAGGTAACAGTAGTTGTTGATGGTATGAGGCAGAAAATTCAATGGATGTAATCATGTTTTTAGAGTTTTTGAATGAGAATGTAACTTCTACTAATTGAAGTTTGGTGTTGTTATTGCACAAATAATGTTCCTCGTGCACTCTTAAATTAAAAATTTTGAATATAAAATATATTAAACGTATTGTAGTCAATCTCATGATTTAATATATTAAATTTTCTTAGTCTTTTAATTATATCGGTAGATAGTTAAATGTCAAACATTTTGGTAATATTTCAATGTCAACATTTGCACACGGCCAATTAGAAGTACTATTATGATTAGGGTTCATGAGAAGTCTATTCTCTTATTAAAAGAACATGCCTTTATATTTATTTCCTTAATTATTATTTTAAATTTGATTAAACAGACCCTCCATTCTTGTTTCTTCTTCCCACGCATTCAAACCCTATTTCATAATTATACAATTAACACTTACTAATTACATTATAAGTCACTTTCGGCTAATAGAAGGCAATGGTATGCTTGTCACATAATCCTCCCTTGCAATCCCCAAATTCCGGGCTACAGTCAATACCATATCTAAGTGGGTCTAGTCGAATCTCTTATGTAAACAAAATCTAGCAAAGAAATTGACGATTAAATATGCAAGGACTCAATGGATTGAACATAATTTCAAAGTTTAATTGATAGAATAGCCTACTATACATATACATATGACGTAATCTTATATTTAAATATTTTAAATTATTCGTTAATCGTTTTAAATTTTTTGTTTATATTTTAAGTATTTTTATTATATATTTTAATTTTTTTATTTTATGTATTTTTTTAAATTATTTTAAATTTTATGTTAATTATTTTAAATTTATATTATTATTAAATTAATTTTTATATTATTTTAATTTATTATTTGAGAAATGTACGATACACCATATATATATAGTTACAATAAAATTTAGTACATACATTAATCAAATTGTATTTAATTTAAATTATTAAAAATATATTAAATTAATAATTTAAAAATAATATAAAATTAAAAAATTCTCAAATTTTCTTCCTCCCATAGACATGTGTGTGTTATTCCTTATCTTGATTGACACGAAAATATTGTTATATGAGCCGTCTAAGCAACTACCACATTGAAACAATTGAAATACCCTTTTGTTTTCTAGGGCTCAAAAAGTCTGCATTCTACGTGGTACCTAACTTTTGATTAGGCTTCATTTTGTCAAAATTTGGAGGTCAAGATTTTGCATTTTTTCCCATTTTCAAATGTGTACTTGATTTTGACGTTTAAAATTTGTCACTTAGGATCAAGGGGGCTTTTAAGAGAGGACAAGCATCTTGCCAAAATACTTCCTTTTGCCCTAACTTTACTTTGATTTGGGTATCTGCCAATATAGCCATCAGTAAATTAATAAATAGTATAATTAATATTGTTATTTTAAAATGCATTCATGCTTATTTTTTAATATCAAATAGCATAATTTTAAATATTTAGAACTAATTTTAAATTGAGTAATTCCGACTTCATTCATATTTATATGTCGGGATTGGACCAAATTTATACCCAATTAATTTTTCTCGCATTCTATTTCAGTACGTTGGAAAATTTATGAATTAATAATTTCAATAGTTTAGATTGGCATGAACGTGTAATAATTTAATATAATATAATTAAAAAAATTTAGATAAATTTTATTTGTATATTAAATTATTAATAATTTTAAATTTATAATATTAAATAAAATAAAATAAAAATAAATGTCATTGATATGATATGCTCATAAATGTGGATGACTAGTCAAAATAGGTGCAAGGCCGATGGGCCCTTGCAAATTAATCCAATTTCATTTCCATTGACAACTTCAGACCATACGGCATGAATGAGTTAGATGTGATAATTATTGGGCCATCTTTTGCATGAGAGCCACGACAGTATCAGCAGGCCTTAATCCTCTTGTCTTGTTTTAAAGACTTTTGTCGGGCAAAGCTTCAGGCAACAATAAGATTATGCATGCATGCTGCCCGGATTAGTTCATGATTTTCCCCCACGACAAATGCTTTCAAAAACACATAAATCAATACTCAAAACTCGACAAAAGTTCAGCTCACCACATGCAACTTTCCGGTGTGAAACCGGCCACCGGCGTCCCCTTGATTGCATGAGAGGTCGTAGGCTCGTAATTTGAACCCATCTCAAATTTATGTCGTATTATATTATTGTAATAAATTAATTTATACGAGTTATGTTATTTTTTGTATTAAAATATCGTTATATTTTAAAAAATTAATAAATTTTAAATTTATACTCGAAAAATAAAGTGATTATCTTATTTAATTATATTTAAAAAAGAAAACTATACATTAAATTTGTGCAAACTAGCACAATTCAGCAAGCCAGCAAGTTGCAGAGGACAAATATCTACAAATTTTATTATTATTATTGTTATTTCACTCTATTTCTGTAGAATCCTGACTCAGTCATTCATATTATATTGTAATAATGACCCAATTATTCTTTATTTTGTTTTAATAATTAAACCAGAATGGAGAAAATCCTGGGCTGGAAGCGGGTCCTGCAAAATTGTAGAAAATTCAATTTCATGTTGTGATGGAAACCACTCAAATCCATGACTGGATTGGATAGTTGCATGTGAATGAATTCAGACCACTGATGTGTGCAAATACGTCTGAGGAATGAACCATCCCATCTTCTTGTTTAACAACTACCTGTAAAAATAAATGAATTAAACTAAAGAATTTGAACCATTATTCAGTTCATGAGGTAGAAATCTTACTTCATCGTCATCATCTTCTTCATGATTGCTACAGGTTGTTCTTGTGGTTTCCCCGAAGTCGTCGTTCTTGGCAAACCTGCCTCTAACTCTAGGGCGGCTGTCGGCCAACGTTTTCCGGCAGGCGTACTGCAATTTTTACGTTTGTAAGTAATTTGTTCGACATGAAAATGATTTATTTATGAATGATGTGGTGAGACTGAGGGAGAAACCTTGATTTTCTTGCTGAAATTTCGCTCGTTTCTTTTCTTCATGTACCGATGGATCTTCTCCTTCCTTTGCTCGACAGATAATTTCCCTACCTTGAAAGTTGAATCTTCCAAGCTTGATATCTCTGATGCCATAGGAGTAGAACTGCCAGCCCTTCCCACCAGTTGTTGGCTCTCACCACCAAGTGCCTTGTAACGGAATATCAAAATAAAGATTATGAAGGAATCGGAACTTAATTGATTGCGGTCAATTATGTTTAGTTGCTTTCTTGTACAGAATGCAACAGTTATTTCATTTTGAGGCCATGTTTGACAAGCACTTCCAATACCTTTCTAATCCTGAGACTGTTTATCTGCCATGTTTGATAAGCACTTTTACCAATGGTAAAGTACTTCCGAAACCAAACTAATAATGTGTGTTTTTTTTTTTCCCGTTTTCATAAAACATACTTGCACTTTGATAGGTACTACTATTGGGCGGTATAGGGCAGCAAGCAGGATGAACTATGATTGGACATGCTGATAATTGAATAGATTAAAATATGTACATCTAATACCTGCAAGTCTCCAGGGTTGTAAACACTATGCAGAGAATCCGGACAGAAGATTCCACCATTATCACCCTGGAAATCCAGTTCTTGCAGCTGCAGTGCAGAACCTCTAAGAATGCCTCCGGCGAAAATGCCGGCACTGTCAGCAGATAATGTAGAATTCATAGTCCCAGCAGGCAGGTAAGTTGCCATAGCAGGACCAAGAAAAGAGCAGGAAGGAGATGACGGGTTTAAAGGAACATAAGAAGGGACAGAGGAGAGGCAATCTTCGTCAAAAACTGACAGCAACTGATGAGGAGGGCCTAAAAGAGGGGCAACGGGCTCAACAGGAAACTGTGAGACTGAGATTCCATGACCAACATCAGAAATTGGAATTTGATTGGGCTGCATTGAGGAGAGGTCAAATGGGAATTGCTGGGTTGAGAGATATGAAGGGACTGAAAAAGGAGGAGATGGGGAAAAGTCAATGGAAGCTGAGATGTCATTATCAATTTCTTCTTGGGAATCAAAGATGATTGACAGGTTGCTGCTATTGTTTTTGTTAGGAGTGGCGGCGGTTGTGGTGGTCGCGGCGGTGCTGGTGGTGGCTGACGGGGTGGTGGTGTTAGTATTATTAGCATTGTTATCCTGGTAGCTAGTATTAAACTTGTCCATATCTGAAGGCAAAGAGCTGGGATTGGTGGCATAAGAAGAATTATCTTCATAGCAACAGTTTGAGCTAGAAGTAACTTCAGAATTCTGCAGAGTTTCTGAAAATAGTTCAGGATCACAGAAATCGAAAATTTGGGCACTGATCGGGCTCGAAATACCATCCTATAAAACAAATGAAACCAATGTTAAGGACATGAAACACAGGCTATCCATAACAATCATAACTCTTTAACTCAATGGATCACTGAAAACATTTGGACGATTCACCTTCAATTTAGCCATACCAGAAACATGATTCTTGAAATATTTCATGATGGGTTAGAAACAAATTTGAACCTGATTCTTATATACTGATAGACAAGAAACATCCGATAAAGGGTTTAAACCATGATTTGAAAAGAAAATCAAGCTTAAGAGGCTAAAATATTCTTCCTCTTCCTCTTATCTTCCACTGTATGAAAGGAATTTAATGAGCAAAAAAATCCCACTAAGTAGTTGCCAGGCACCGATCTTATAACTATATTTGATGAAAAAAACACACTAATTCTGACTAAAGAGGACAATCTAAAGTTGGGAGTTTCGCATCAAGTAGAAGAGATATGTATCTGTGCTCCATGTGACATGTATCAAGTAAAATGTGCCCAAAATAAGCAAAAGAACAAAGCATTAACCAACAAGGAACATAATGATGTATTATTTCTGTTCAATTTATAGAAACAGCCGCATTCGAACAAGCAAATGGAATTGAAAAGCACTTAATTAAAGAACCCATTAATGTTATCCATGTGAAGTGCTTTTTTTTCTTTAATCAAACTTAAGCTAGACTCTCCTTGCCTTCAAACAAGAATCACAATTAGGCAAAGCTTGAACGAGAAGCATCAAAGGGTCATAATATATTCCAAAATGATCAAAAGGAAAGAAAGAAGGTGAAGGGAAAATGAAGGATTAGATTACTCATTTGAAGATGGAGATGGTGGCCTTAAGAAAATGACACTTTGGTGAATATTTGTCAAAGCAATAAGCTTTCTCTAACTCACTGAGTTGCATCAAACGATACGAGTTGATTTTCCATGGAAGACTAATCTAATTATTTTCTGAGATCAGATGAGAAAATGTAGAATATTGGCTACGAAAACGACAACACTACAAGGAAAAGGAAAAAGAATTAAACTGAGTATTAAATATAAATTGAAACTAATTAATTAAAAAAAAATGCATGCCATCATAGAAAAAAAGGAATAAAGATTTCAAAATTCAGAAAATTACAATTCGAAGCTGCTCCTGCTGATCCTGAAACACATCTTGCAACATCGTAATTCTCGTCTTCTCTCCTAATTAATTACCTGTAATTGATAATTAAGAACTAATGTTCAAGCTTCTCCTGATATAAAAACTAAGTATTATTATTAGTCCACTAATTAAGCAACCACAGAAACAGCAAATCTTCTCGGCTTCAAATGCATGACTGAACCCAGAGCTGAAACACAGAACCCGATCAGACAATTACAAGACACAGAAGACGCGGAACCTCTCTGTAGTTTCCGAAGTGTTGTGTCGTTTCGTGGTTATATATTTCGGACAGAGAATTAGATGTTCAGAATTAGCTAAGAAAATGGAGGTTATGGGGTGTCAATAGTTAGTTATATATAGCAGTTAATTTTTTTTTTCCTTTTTTAATTTTGAAAGGCAAACCGTACGGGTCTTCCCAGCCTGGCAACTCGCTTTGCGTCAACCCGACAGTCGCGGTCTACCCATTCGTTTCCTCCCTGAAACACCGTGGAGTTTCAGTCTACAGCGGGGTGACGGTCAAAACAGAATTTCGGTTGACAAAACCTGCTGGGATTCCATTTCTGACCCTCTTGGAAGACATTTTACTCTTGGTGAAGTTCCCCATTTAGCCTGATCCTTGTGTTCAAGGATAACACTAATTTCTCCCACTATTCACTGATCTTTCACTTAGCTTTTAATTTTAAAAATTTCAACCAATCACTTGTGTGGATTATTCTTAAGACCACCGTAGATTATTGTTGGGCAGTATCGTACAGCAGAAAAACTTAACTTTCTTGCAGCCAAGGAAAACCATTTGGAATTTGAATAGTGTGAGTTTGAGAGTTTAGAATATAATAAAAGAAGAGCATGTTACCATAATCATTGTAGAAATAGAGCATATATATGTATCTATCAATCAATACGTGGGAATAATTGCACAGAATTTAGACCTAAATTTGGGAATTACTTGCATGCATGGGATAACCATGAAGTTATATCACCGTCTCATGTTCTTAAAGTGACTAGATCATGATTGAGTTCCGTAGACCAAATAGTTAAATATATGCTCTTCCAACTTTGGGAAAATCGTGCATGGGGAATGTTCATATCTTCTTCTTGTTCATTTCCCTTTAATCTGCAACTATAATTTCCCTTCGTGGCTATCAATATCAGTGTCTCTTTTCATTCTTAGAATGAAACCATTTCCATCATCATCTTATACTTTTATATATTTCAATCTTGAACTTGACACCTTTTGAATATGTGAGTCTTAATCGAAGAATGGATATGGGTGCGCACAGGTACTTTAAGTTGAGAATGGCATAACACTAGGCAAGTGTATGCAATTCACTTTTTGCCACATTTTTGGATTCCTAAAATTTCTTTGCTCGGCTAAAGACTTTCAACCCATGCCTTTTTGATCATATTCTCCAATAATGTGTATGTATAACAAGATTAGGTTTGAAAATAAAGTATTACGATTTTTAATATATCGGCATTGTGTGATAAAATCACTAAATATTAAATGTACATAAGAATAATATGAGTACTAACAAATATTAACAATCAAATAAAAGTAAATATTTGATATTGTTATTGTAAGATAAAATTATTAAATATATTATAAGGTTGAGAGGAATGTGGGTAACAAATAATATTAACTATTAAATAAAAGTAAATATTAATTAATATTAGACAAATTTAAAATTTATATTGTGAGAACATTAAAATTTAAGTATAATTAATTTGTAAAGATTGAAATAAGATAAAAGTTAGTTTAAAATATAAAATTCATAAAAATAAATTAATTTATATTATTTTTTTTTTTTAAAAAAAATCAAGATATGAATTATTGTCAATTGTACCTTTAGAATGAAGTAAAAGTACAATAATTTCAAGCATCTTACAAAAAACATTTTATCATAATTAATTTTTATAAATGCATACATAATAATGTGAATGTCCATGTCAATATTTGGAATAAAAACTTTTAATTCTTTTGAAAGAATACAAAAAGAGAATAAAATGGACTTAAAAGATGAAATAATTGGCCTTATAAGCATATGTTCTTTTGGTATTAGGCATGATGAAAATGACCTCCTTCATGTCTAGAAATGGAAAAATATTAAATAAAGGTTATACTAGCATAATATATCCTTTGAGATATGCAATGGCTCAATGACTTCAACAAAGCTAGCACATAAACAATAGCACAAATTTTCTTTTATGTTTTTGACAAGGGCAAAAATGGAATTTTATCAATACTTGTATTTTTTGTATTACCAAAATTGTGTATGTATACAAGGAAAGGTTCTTGTATAATTAGTGGAGTGTGTTATACACGGCACAAGATTAAACCAAATAATTAGATTTAAAATTTTTTAAAAAAATTATTTAAATTTTAAGAGTTTAAACGAAATTTTAAAATATAATATTTATTAAATTTAATATTAAATTAAAAATTAAACTATCATAAATAATTTGTACGGATTATATTTATGATAATTACTTAAAATTTTTTTTGTTGATAAAATATTATATTTATGATAATTACGTATAATTTTTTTTATTGATAAAATATTATATATCATGACTCGATTTATTTCAGTATACTACCCTTTTCCTTTTTAATTAATTTTCCCTTAAGTATATTGTGTCATTCAAGCAAATAATGACACTACAGCTCTAAATAATTTCTTCATATGTTTTTGCAATGGCTTAATTAAAGCAGGAAAACTAGCTTAAACCCAGAAAAGTATTAACTTTGGCTCAACTTTGACAGACCAACTCCTCACCACCCCATGAATAACTAGGTTTTACTTCTTTCTTTGCACCAAACCCTAGTTGCTTTTCTCAAAATCTCTTCCTTCTTACGGGAATCCCTTCTGCTTTCTTCTCTGTATTATCAACACAACACACAATCACAGTCTCGATCAAACCATGTCTTTGTGCTCGTGTTTCCTCATCACTCATGCCTAACTCAGTCAAGTTCATTCCCTTTCCAGAGAGCTTCCGTGGAGCAACACAAGTGCATGTGGTTTGGTTTCTCTTGTTAGACTGAAATACGACTCTCTCTAGAGATATACATGAAACATATTCCTAGCAAAGAGAAGACGCAAGGGTTTATCGTGACTTAGGGAATAGTTTACCGATTAAACCTAGTCACATCGTGGCATTTATCCTCGCAGCCTGTAGATTCTATTCATTGTTGCAATTAGACCTTATATCTTGTGATATTATGCACTTTACAGTAAGATTAATACCTCATCTTAATTTTGACGTTATAATACTATCGCATCCGTTTTGTAATCTTAATGTTACATGTAAATTATAATTTAAAAAAAATAAAAAATAAAAAATATTTATATTTTATAAATTATATTTGTATGCATTGTAATAAAAATAATTGAATGTTTTTTAATTTTACATAAATTTTATATTAATTTTTTAATCGTTAGATTAATAAATTTTTAATATTTAAAATTAAATTTAATATGTGTAATTAATATAAATATGAAATATAATTTTAATTATTTAAATATAATTAATTTATTGATGTATAAATAATATAAAAAATTAAAATTTTAATTATAATTTATTAATATATATTATGTAATATTTTGGGAATAAAATTCCATCTTATGGATTGAAACCCAAACAAGGCCGAAAAAAGACCCAAAAGCCCAACACACATTGTTAAGGTGGTAATGGGCCTGAGCCCAAAAAATCCAAAACGATCGGTCGGTCGGTCGTTTCGGTGCTCTTCTTAACCCCTAAAAATCCGTACTGCTTTTCCTTTTATTGCCCTCAAGCTCTCTCCCTTGCTTTCTCTTTCGCTCGCTCGCTCGCTCTCTCTGCTGGTTCATTCTACTTGCAAATTTACTAAAACTAAGCAGCGTCGCTCGCTTCTTCGCGAGAGAACTCCGGCAACTAAACCGTTCTATCAGCCATAATGAACTGTTCAAGTAACTATCTTTCTCTCTTTCATTTTCTTTTGCTTTCTGTTTTCTTTTTTTTTTTGGTTAAACGCATCATTTCTTGATCTAATTTCGTGTTGTTGTTCTTCGCCCGTACAGTATCCGGCGAGGTGCCGGAGGATCCCGTCGTTTCGAAGAAGTCAGGTTTACTCTTTGAGAAGCGTTTAATCGAGCGACACATATCGGTATGCTTTATTTTTATTTTTTTTTTATTTTTTTGTATATATTTTAACTTAAATTCTAGGGTTTATGCTTTTAAGGCGCTATGTTTGGTTACTGATAGAACGTGGAGAAGTATAAAATATAGTTACAGTTTCATGTTCTGCGTAGTTTGATCTCTAAGGTTTAAGCCAAAATATGTAAGCGAATGTTTTTGTTGTTAACTTTTAATTTGGAACCCTATTCAACTGAGCTTGATACAACCACGTCTCTCTTTGGGTGAATTATTCATTGTGTTGTCTTTTGTGCTTACTTTCACTGAAAACAAATGTGTTTCAGTGACTTTTGGGATTCTCTGTATGGGTGGCCCTAGTGCTGCTATTTGGAATTTTTATGAATAGTGAAACACCACTAGGTGCAATATAAATTTTTTGTTCTTTTTACAAGCTCTCTTGCTAATTGGGGATGGGCTCTTGAATTCTTGTTTCACTTTTTGCCCTTAGTTTAGCAATGTGTGAGTTTAATACTCAGACATTGTAATGCAGTTCATCAGCCATGCAGCTTTCTATATATGGTTAGATTTCCATAATTTTTATAGTTTGATAGAAGATGGGTGAATTTTTTTTGTTTTAAATAGGATTATGGAAAATGCCCAGTAACCGGGGAACCACTTACTATGGATGACATTGTTCCAATCAAAACAGGCAAGGTATGCTTGGCGTAGATTCTTATAGTTTCTCTCTCTCCTTTTGTTTTTCCTAATGTTGTTGCAAGTTCTTCTTATAATTCCTGTGCCCTTGCATGCTAATTTATTTTTGGTTCAATGGCTTGATATGCAGATTGTGAAGCCTAGACCATTGACGGCTGCTAGTATTCCTGGGATGCTAGGAATGTTCCAGAATGTATGTTTTTCAGATATATTTCCCTCTAACTGCAGTTTTAAGAATAACTTTATTTGAAAGGTGATTTTAATTTGTACCTAAAAGAATTTGGCTTTTGACCACATAAGTTGTTCCATAAATTTGTTGTATTGCATTGTAGTGATTGTTTTACAAAATGCAAGGCTTTTTTCTGCATGAATTGAACTCTTATTGTCATTAGGATCTTTTCCATGAAACACACAATCGGGCGAGTGCTTTAGATTACTCTTTTTATAATATTATGTGCATTATTTATTCATTTGTCATCTTGATTCTGTTATAATTTAAGTGCATGATTTGGATATTTTGTGTTAAAGGGTTTATTGTCAATCACTTTGAAGCCAAAGACTTTTCCCTGTTAATCTTTTGTTTGGATTCTCTCTTGCTGTCAGATTATTGCATGCCAGATTTTGTGCATATATATTACATGTTACAGAGATGTTAAGATTTTGGTTGTGAGATTGTTCTATGCTTTAGTTTTTGTTTCTTGGAAAGTGATTGTTTCTTCTATTGGTCATGATGATTATGTAAACATTGTTTATTTCTTTCACCAGTCTGTTACTGCAATATTGCTGATTGCTTGGTGGCTTTTCTTAAAATGCACATTTTTATTGGTACTAAATTTTACGTTTTAACTCTTGATTCTTTGGTATATTTCATGTAAAGTTCCATTGTTGGTTTAATTTTAGGAATGGGATGCTTTGATGCTATCAAATTTTGCTTTGGAGCAACAACTTCACACAGCAAGGCAAGAGCTCAGTCATGCGTTATACCAGGTAATAGCAACTTAGGTTACACGGGATGAAGTTTGATTCTTATGTTATATCCTCTTTATGCATGGCATGTATAATATGATATATCATCATAGGGGTAGTGTGTGTTTTAACTACTGTGGAATTTAATTTTGTATATGTAATTAGTTTGTGCCAGCGAAGTGCTTTATCAAGAATTGTACATTGCCCCTCACCCAAAAGAAAAAAAAAATAAAGAAAGAAAAATATAATTGACCTTTTTTTGGGAGGGGGAGAGGGAGGGATGTTGCTATAGCCTGTAGATTTTGGTCGAGTTATCACTTCAGTGGCTTACTGACCTAACCATATTGATTTTTTCCCCAGCATGATGCTGCTTGTCGTGTGATTGCTAGACTTAAAAAGGAAAGGGATGAAGCAAGGTCATTACTTGCACAAGCTGAAAGGCAGATAATGCCTGCAGCATCAACAGCAGTTACATCCAATGCTGTTCTTAGCAATGGGAAAAGAGGTTATTTTTCTCTACAATTTTGGTTTACTCTTTTTTGAATATATTTCATATTTACCTTTACTTATCTGTTATCTCTTTTGATATCATAGCTGCTGAGGATGAGGAATTGGGCCCTGGTGGAAAGAAACTACGTCCTGGAATTTCTTCTGCCATTATTACAGAGCTCACAGAATGTAATGCTAGTCTGTCACAGCAGCGGAAAAAGCGGCAGGTACTCTTATTGATGTAGAGTAATTACTTTATTGGCATTGCCACTGACAGAATTATTATTGGATACCCTTTTTTTGGTTAATTCTAAATGTCCTTTTTTCCTGTTTTGTTCATTTTAGGCAAGAAAATTGGTTAAGTTTAGATCTTTTCTCCAATATTATTATGCAATCTTAAATAGCTGTTTGCACCAGTTTTTCTTTTTCTTTGTTTTCCTTTTTTGTTAATGCAGTTTCTTTTCAGATTCCTCCAACTTTGGCCCCCATTGATGCTTTGGAGAGGTATACGCAGCTTTCTAGTCATCCCCTTCACAAAACTAGTAAACCTGGCATTGTTTCGCTTGATATCCATCACACCAAGGTATGTTATCCCTACAGTTTAATTTCATTTGTGAAGTCTCTATAGTTTTTGAAGCTGCATTTAAGAGGTGGCAGTAGAGTAGCGTGTATGCAGTGTCAAGGAAAATGCTGATAGTATTATTTGAATGCTAGTTTTGCAATTTCTAGACCAATGCTTAGGCAGATCCTCAGTTCACTGATGTTGTGTTGCACTGTCTCGCTCTTCATTTCTTAAAACCTGTCCTGATCTCCATCCTTATTTGTTAAAAATCATCTTACCACTTTGTTGATTCAAATGCTCTGCTTTCTGGTTTTAAATTTCCAATTACTTATTTACGAAATCTTTTCTTACATTCTTGTTATATGTCTTGGTATTTTTGTGGGGGTCACTAGGGTACTTGCTTTGATGCCTTGACCAACTCTAAATTCTGGTTTTTGCATTAAGGTATAGGCAGTTGCTCCATATGTGCAGCTGCAAAAATTTAGTGTGCTTTTTTTTACCTAGCTCTGTTATAGTGAAGAATTGAGCTAAAATTTGAACCCTCTGTAAACCTAATTGTGGCTTAAGGATTGTGTTGCCAGAATTGTACCTCAACAACATACGTGGATTAAAGATGTGAGAAGATATTGATATACAAAGGTTGAATTGTAGATCTCAGAAACTGACCTAACCGATGCTTTTGAACTGTTTAATTGGGGTATTATTATTATAAAATTTGTTTTAATTTTATCTATATGTAGATTATAGTAAGTGGATTTGATTATTCTGCCTAAAGTTGTGATGTTGGGGGGCCATGATTTAGGGGAAACCCTGATGTTGGATTTTAGAAGGGCAAAGAAGGTGCTTTACGGGGTTGTTACTAAAGTTGGTATAGAAAAGATTCCACTATACTAGCTTTGGGAAATTGAAGATTTGGTTTTAGAAGTTTTGACCATTGAAGGACAAAAGGATGCTTAATTGTGTACATGGGCCCCTCACTTCAGCTAGGAGTTGAAATATCAATTATCAGGGCTTTGTATATTGATCTGGTTTCTACAACATCTTATGGAAAATCTGCATGCATTGCTTGTGTTGGATGCTGTGTTACACTAGATACCAGTACAAGAGTTTGCGTAACTTAGCTTTAAGCCATGGTTATTCGGTGGCAAAACTATTGAATATAACCTTCTTTTTGGTGCTTCAAAGATAGTTAATAGGTTAGTGGTTGGTCATGTAATATTAGTTCATAGTTCTACTGCTCAGGTTAAAGCTTTTGATTTATTGGTTTTTTCCTCTGACCTCCTTTTTAGTGCTTCAAGAATAGTTAGTAGGCTAGAGATCATTCACGTAATATTCATTCATGGTTCTACTGCTTAGGTTGAAGCTTTTGATTTATTGGTTTTTTTCCCCTGATTATCAGGGTGTCATTGCAACTGGAGGAGTTGATACCAATGCCGTACTTTTTGATCCACCATCAGGACAGATCTTGTCTACCCTGAGTGGTCATTCAAAGAAGGTTCTCTCTCTCCCTTTTTTTCCGTTTATACTGTTTATTGATTCCTTTAATTTTTTTAATTTCATTTGGTTTTACATTTAATTTTCTTGGCTGATGTCTGCCTTGTTTTTTCGTTAGGTTACTAGTGTCAAATTTGTCACACAGGGTGATCTATTCTTAACTGCCTCAGCAGATAAGGTAAGACGTGCCCAATTTTATGTGCCTTAAATTCCATGTTTATGGTTTTTTTGTGGTCTTCTTAATTGTTATATTTTATTGCACAAAAGCATTGCATCCAATGACCCTGAGTTCTTTTTTTTTATTATTATTATGAGGAATCTTAGACTATAAAAACATGAGGCTGTACTGGCAATTCAAATGTGTAGTGGAAATTATGATTGTCTATTCGTGTTCAATTGTATAAGTTGTCAATTTATACATGAGAGTGAGCAATTGTGTTCATTTACTTGCATCTTCTTTCTGCTTCTACTTCTTTTTGGAATATCAATATTGGAAACTTTGACTTCTGCCCCAAGATGGTGGATTATGAAGTGTGAACCTATCACTGGTGAGAAACTTTGTGTAGACATTGCACACTCTTGTCAGATGCCAATTGATCTTGCTGTAGCAGCAATGCATGAGTGAAACAAAATTTATCCTTCAAAATGGGACTAAGCATAACATATATTCAAGTCAGGATAGTTTTTTTCTTGCAGCATTAAAAACAAAAGGCATGATTATTTATGACTGATTTGAGAGATGTAGTCCAGATGACCATATAACTTTAGTATAACAAGTCAGATTAATGTCCATATAGTTCTAGAATCCATGCTTATGCTTCCATTGGGTGTTCCTAAGTATAAGGCGAGTAATTTTTTTTTTTTTCCAGTAGGTGCAGGTTATATGGTTTCCAAAGTTTTGAAATAGTTTTATGAAATATAATTAAATTCACCTAGATGAAGCATCTTCATTAATTGCATTGATCACTATCTTTATGTCTGATGATACTTTATCTGCTAATTTGTTCATTAGAAACCTTCTGCAGAATGCAATATGCCATGATTGTATGATGTATATGTAGATTTTTAAGGGGTTGCATTGATCAGTCCCTTAGTAGATTCTATAGGCTGCGTTAATCCTCTTCCTCCATTATGTCCTATCCAGGGTCTAGTTTTAGGATGTTAAAATGTGAGAAACAAGGGTTATAGCATAGTGTTGGTGTTTGCATTTGATGTTTCTTCAATATATGGATTTATTTTCAGATTTGATGCCAGTAATATTCAGCCTGTTAGAATATTAGGTATATTTTGATTTTAATTTGTAGGTGTGAAATACATCATCATCCAGTTTTTTTTTTTGGTTGGTAGCTTCTCTCCCAAAATTGATATGTTAATGTTGCAGACTGTTCGATTGTGGCAAGGTTCTGAAGATGGAAACTATGATTGTAGGCACATTTTGAAGGATCACACTGCAGAGGTAAATATGTCCCTTTAATCATGTTTATGCTTTAAAACCACTGAATGCTGTAGATCCACATGATTTTACAGTTTTGTTAATGATGACTTTAGAATTAATTTGAGTTAGAATTGCTAAATGTTGGAAATTTTTTACTTTTTGCGGTTGAGTGGACTATTGCCGGTTCATTATTATAAATGTGGTATTATTAATGACAAAGTGCTTTTTTTCCAAGGACATCGTGACATCAGGTGAAATTGATCAGATTAGCCTAATCTAAATTTTCCATTTTACTTGTTCTAGGTTTGAGTGTTAGTGCATGCTCAACTACTTGTGCTCTTGTCATTTTAGTGTTTTTCATATATCATTAGTTTGCCATATTTTAATATAAAATGATATGCCTCAGGTGCAAGCTGTCACTGTCCATGCCACGAACAACTACTTTGTGTCTGCTTCTCTTGATAATACCTGGTGCTTTTATGATCTTTCGTCGGGTTTGTGCTTGACACAGGTCTGAACCTCTCCCTCTCTCTCCATTTTGGAGTTGTGAAGCTGTGTTATTTTTGTTCTGTAATGTAGTCTTAGTTTGAGTTTGAAGTGCAAAATTGATTGTATAAATTATCTTTCATTGATTTGTGTCAAATCACATATTCCAAGATGCTATAAACGATGGTGTTCTGTGCTGTTTGAGATTTTTTTACCCTTTTTTGGTTGGAGGTAAACATGGTGGAAGAAAATATAGGGTGGATGGGGAGTGGATGGAGACCTATTCTCCTTTTTGGTTGAAAAGAAATTATGAAGGAAAAAGGGGATGAACTGCCACAAGTCATAACCCACAAAATGCTATGATTCCGTAAAGAATAAAGCCCATGGAGGGGAAAGAATCAATTTGTGTTATTAAAAATATTAATGAATGTCAATATGTGAATTCAAATGGGTACATTGGTCAAGTTGTATAACATTTAGTTCTGCACCTGCAGGTTTCAGACACAGGATATGAGGGTAGACCTGAGGGTTACACATCCGCAGCTTTTCATCCTGATGGTCTCATCCTTGGAACGGGCACCTCAGAAGCTCTGGTTAAGATTTGGGATGTGAAAAGTCAGGTAGTAAATTATCAATGCATAATTCCTCTTGTTAAAATTTATCCTTTTTTTTCTGATGAATTTCTTCTATTGGTTAACAGGCAAATGTGGCAAAATTTGATGGACATGTAGGGGCAGTGACAGCCATATCTTTTTCAGAAAATGGTTATTACCTTGCGGTAAGTGTTTCGCTGTTAGAATAAGTGTGTAGGATCTGACATGTCATGGTCTGACTAAAATTTTTGAACTGGACAGACAGCAGCCCATGATGGTGTGAAGTTGTGGGACCTGCGTAAATTGAAGAACTTCCGGTCATTTGAATCTCCTGATTCTGATACACCTACCAACTCTGGTATGTATTAGTTTGATTTTATTCCTTGTAGCTCTATCTAGAGACTGGTCCTCTTTTCTTTGTCATGGAACAATTTATCTCCTCTGTGGACAATTCATTCAGTATATTATTACATTAGTACGTGAACTTACTCGAAAAACAATGAAGCTTGCTTTAGCAAAGAATGCTCGATTGATTCTTTTTCCCTATCCCCCCTATCTTCCAACATTGTAGAAGTTTTGAGATTTGCAGTTTAACATTTATCCTTGTCATCTCCTTTTTGTTCAAGAAACTAATGCCAATATCCTGATCTTCTATTTAATGTTGGAAAGAGCACAAATTTTATCTCCTGTTAATTTCTTTTTATATTTTTATTTTTTAATATTCTAAATATGTCATGGCTATGTGTAATGGTGCTTGCTTTCTGGTTCTTGCAGTTGATTTCGATCACAGTGGATATTACCTTGCAGTTGCAAGTGCAGATATAAGGTGGGTATCCTTATGGACTTTTCGTCGGACTATTGTGTGTGGATGCTTTGTGTGATTGGAATAGAATGACTGGCCTTGTCTATGCATTCTATACATGCTTCTAATAAGAAAATGAGCTTGAACATTGTAAATTTTATCCTTTGGATAAATGCCTTATTGATGAGATTTAAAGAACAAAATTACCAGCGGACATTTTATGCTGATTTCGTCTCGTTTGTTGAGAACTCTTTGCAACTTACTATAAGATAATGTGCGTCTGCAGAGTCTACCAAGTGGCGAGTGTTAAAGCAGATTGGAATTGTGTGAAAACTTTTCCTGATTTATCTGGCACTGGTACAGTTTCTTTAATGTTCCCGACTAATTACATTTCTTGCCTCCCAACTGTGATTAGTTCTTGAATTTTGATGGATGATATAAATATGCTATGGCTGCAGGTAAGGCAACTTGTGTAAAATTTGGTTCGGATGCAAAATACATTGCTGTAGGATCAATGGACCGCAACCTCCGCATATTTGGCCTACCCGGTGACGATACTCCATCTGAATCATAAAGCATCTTGATTTTTGACCCTACCATGAAAAGTGTTATCAATTTGATTGATTGACGAATCAAATGAATGGTAGAGTTGTAATTCTGTTCTATTTCTCTCTTCTCCTCTATATTTTCCCAAAAACAATGGAGAGTGGGTGAAGCAGGGTTATACAGTACATTGCGGCGGTGTGCATATCGGATTCAACTGGATTAAAGAAGGGGGGCAAAACAGTTGCTTTACATCCGATCATTTGGATCACTTCCATTGTTGAAACTTTTAAAACATTTGTCTAATTTCTTGTATTATTGTTGAATTTTCAACGGTGAGATTTTGCATTAGCTGTAAGATATTTATAGCTCTCGTCTAATTTCTTGTACCACTGTTAAATCTTTAGCAATTAGATTTTGCATTAGCTGTAAGATTGATTGCTTTCATCAGAATCTTTTCAGGTTTAATTAAACAAGGTAGCTACTTTACATGGGAAATGACTACAATACATTAGATGTAGTATTACATATTTTATTTTAATGTCTTAATTTTCAGTGTTTTAATTTTTATATTACTTGGAATTTTTAATTAATTAATTTTTTTTATAGGATGTTTTAAATTGTATGTTGTTTAATGCCTGCCTTTACAAGTGAGCGATGTATGATTAGAGAGTAACGTCGGAATTTGTACATCGGAGGTGTGTTTCATGATTTAATGGTAAAACAACGGAGTTTGGAAAGCGCATCATTTATCAAATGAAAATATTAAGACTGAATGCAGGAAACATTTAATATAAACATTACTATAAATAACTTAATAATACCATCACGATTACATGAGTTACAATTACCAAAACAGAGAGCACACACTACTATGAATAACTTTAATACAATGATTATACGCCTCCAAGACCAACCATATTACTTTCACCAAAAGGGCAACCGAGCATTGCTTAAGTTTGATACGAGTGTGCGATCGCCTCTTTGAGGGAAAAGGGAGAGCAAATTCGGCCAGATGGGCAGCAACAGAACGGAGAAAAAGACGCAAATTCTTAAGAAAAATACAGACGATGGAAGCAAGCTTCTCGACGCTGCGTTTAGGTAAGGTAGTGAGATGCATGTGTAAACCCCCAAAGCTGTGAACAAGATGGAAAAACATATGAGACATCAGTTCCCAAGTAATATTACATCTTGAATTTTTCTATTGAGGACAAGGTTAAAGATTCTGATTTTAACGAAATTTGGTTGGTTCGGCTGCTCTCCGTTCTCAAACACTATATGTTTTGGTTTTACACGGTTCATTCGATAACCATAATGCCAAATCTTGTTCAAGTTCTGTGGCATATTAAACGAAGAAGCTAACATGGCCGGTAAAATAAAAATCATGATAAAAGCAATAACTATGGTAACAAGATGAGCATCAGTTGCAAAATACTGGTGCAAGTTTTTCTCATCTTAGCAAAGGGAACAACAAATGAGCCACTTAAAACCAGGAGCCGACCTAAAAATGTACAGATCCTAAACCAGCAGCCTTTGTTTCCACTTTTCACTAGTGGTAGATGACAAGATCAAAATCTCAAATAATCACCCAAAAATCAGAGGCAATGCATGTCATTAACTAGTACAAACAATTAACTTACCTCAACATTCTTTATCTCGAACTCTTGGTTATGAGCCAAGCATGAGTTCCCAAATGTTTCACAAGGTCCACTAGTTCCGATCAACCTATTCAAAATGAAGATAGTAGTCATGATAAACAGGATCTATTAAAACTTCTCTGCCTTGAAGAATCAAAATTAGAGCAAACTTCAAAATGGAAAATTTATTGGTCTAACTTACAGATCTCCATCCAAGCACAAAGCAAAGTTGCCACCTCCACCAAGTGCTAGTAAGTCATTCAAGCACATGTAGTAATATCGGTTGGCACCTATTTAAACAAACAGGAGAGAACATAAACTTAACAACATGTGGAAAAGAAGAAGCATTTGCTGCTTTAAACATGAAAATTGGTAGCTTAAACTTTCAAATGTACAGGAATCACAGGTCAAAACATTTCCAAATACATTAAAGAGCCCCCTACTGTTCAGCCGATATAAAATGAATATGCAAGAGTCCACATCATGACTATCTAAGTTCCATGTCCTACTAAGATTTGTACGATTTGTTATCCTTAGATTTCAGTTAGTCTGATCTTTCACTTCTCCATTTTATTTCCAAAACAAAAACAACTTTCTCCAGCCTTGCCTAGCATTTAAAAAGGTTAATTCAGTTTCTACATGTGCCAGGTTTTTTAACAAATAACATCTGAACTTTGTTTGAGTAATATCAACAATTCAACCATCAAGAAGTGTTTTACTCCATTGCATTAAAAATATTCTCAACAGCACCAATCAGATGAGTGGATAGGAGGGAGAATCAAAGACTACATGCAGAGTCAGCTACAGCTTTAAACATAACCTGACCCCCATTCTCTAATAGTCAGTATAACTTGAAATAATTTCCTCAACCTTCCACAAACATGTTATTTTGGTTTTGAATAGCACTATGCATGGCATGATAAGATACTGATTCATAACATGGGCAATGAAAAGAGTGCCTCCGAAAAGAACCCACCCTAGCAAATAAAGTTCTGAAAAATATCTAAGATAGCAATGGACGTCATTGAAATATAGTGCTTTATGCAAGTAGCCGTGTTTTCCAGTGGAATATTTAAGTTGCGTTTCACAACCTACCAAACGTTAATGACAAAGATGATTGATAGTATGTGCTTATCCACATATTTACATTAATCCAGCAAGTATATGTACTTTTGAAGAGCCTTGGAAAAGAAATATGCATTAAGCAAATAAGTAGATGAAAATTGCTTACCAGTAGGCCTAAAGAGCCTTGGTTCACCATATATTGCTGTGAATACAAATGTTTGGTTTGTTCCCTATCACCAAAACCCAAAAAAAAAATGGTAAAAAGGTTTTGCAAATTGATATTGCAAAGAAAGAAAACAGTGCAGAGAAACACACCAAGCAAATGCAAAAGAGCAAAGGACACCTCAAGAGCACATGCAAAACAAATTAGATTTGCAACAGTAAGAGCACGTTACTTACTTGATACTTTCTCTTAGGGGTTGGTTTCAAGGGGCATTCCAGCATCCCACCAAACACAGCACCTTGCATATCTCCAGCAATCTAGAAATTGTACAGCAATTTGGACAGCTTCAATTACTAGTGACTTGCTAATGCCCAAATCATTCATGCTGTGTTATGAAAACTCAATAGAATAAAGACGTTGACATACCAACAAACAAGGACCAGAAAGGTCAGCACTCTTGCGAATAAGAGTCCGGAGTGATATACCATGTTTTAACGTACTGCCCTTCATTCGAAATAGTTAATAATGAATCAAGATTCAAATTACAAAACACAAGACCAATGTCACTGAACCTCAGTTTTCGCAAGACTTACCTATACAACAGAACCCATTGGCACCCTTTGACAATATTAGGAATGGATGACTGCAAGAATTCGTACAATTCTGAGGTAATAAAAACAGAGTCATCCTTGAGATTTAAAAGTTTTGTCGGACTAGGCAGGTCGGTTGCTTCTGTATATACATCAGAACCACTGCTACTGCTCCCAGATGCACAGTCTTTGTCATCATCATTGACACCATCTGTTTGCTTGTGAATCTTTACTGGACTAAGTTGCTTATTCATGCTAACTGGACTACTTGGCTTATTCTCTCCCAATGGGCTTCCTGTCCTGCATTCTTCATAGATATCCATAGGTTCATTTTGTTGATCAAAATCATCACTAATTTGTCTACAAGGAAGTGATTGAATACGTTTAAGATCAGGATGCTGTTGGCTTGTTTTAGATCCATCAGAGCTCGCCAAAGGGGCAACAAAGGAAAAAAATGATGTCAAAGATTTACCCCCTTTAGAGTATGACCTGGCCTACACATTTAAAAATGTGGCATTACAAATCACCACCAGTAAAATATTCAAACAACCGAAAATCGAAGCAAAGAACATCTCTTGTTTTATAATATATTATAAAACAAGGGAAAACAAGGGCAAGAAAGCAAAACAAAATTCAAAGGTTTATATTTTAATTTTTTATTATTCCAAAAAAAGGATCCACTCAAACTGCATCCTTTCTATAATATAGTAAGTGAAAGTTTGGTTTTTTCATGCTATAAATACACATGCACATATATATACATATACACACAGAGACATACACGCAGACCCAAAAAAAGAAAGGCACCGACATGTCTAAGTTGCATTTGTTTCTATATTGACTGAAACTGTGTTCTTTGGTTACCCATAAAAGTGCAAGTTTAAGACTCTTTTAACCATGCTTTATTAATCAATATGATATCGGGACACATCACAAGTCACATGCATTAATATAGGACCAAGGTTAATAAATCTTACGAGAAATTACAGAACACCTGATTTTAATTAACTCAGGACATATGCACAGTTTCCTTCTTTTTTCTAATTATTTTCTCAATTAGCAAACAGGACATATACACTGATACCAGAATCAGCTTGCAGCAATATAATTTCTTTTACCAACTAAGCTATAATTATCAATAAATCACAACAAGTCAACAACATTACATCATCAAAATTAAACTAACATTTTATCTTCTCCAATAAAATACCGAAATAAATTCGAATTCACGTTCTCAAATCAAAAATCAACTTAAAAGAGAATCAATCATCAACCAATATTTGTCAGGAAATTGCAGCTCTTGCAAATTTTTAACCAAACGTAATAACAATATCATCTAAAAAAGCACCTCCGGGAGGGATCACTTCCCAACGAGAAGCAAATCAAGAAAAAATTCATCATTTCAACTACATTGTCTAAAACAACAAAGAGAGAAATAGATAGATCGGTGAAATCAGCCGGTAAAAAAAAAAAAAGAAATACCTGAGGATCTTCAAACGTTGAAGCGAGAGGAGATGCAGGAGCATGCGGAGAATCAGCGAGGAAACGAGACAGCTTCTCCGTTACCTTTTCCTTAATTGTATACATATTTTCTTTTTTTTTAAAAAAAAAATTTAATTCTTTTAAAATTCTGAGAGAAACGGAATCTTAAATTTAAGAATTCGTTGCGTTGATTGTTTGTTAACGACGTCTTTAACTGATTGGTTGGTTGGTTGGTTGGTTAAGAGGAAGGAAGGGAGAGAATCGTCGGTGGGATGGAGACGGCAAGTGGAGGACAAAGCCCCTACGAAACGGAAAGTTCGGTAATTATTCGACACTTTTTTTTGAATTACTGGTTTTTCCTTAAAATTAAAAAAAGAATAAAAAAGGTAATAATAACAAATTTAATATAATTAATAATTGTTATTATTACTTACATAAATTTTTATTAATAATTATTAATTAATATTATTATTTATATAAATTTATTTGTACAAATCATTATAGAGAAATAATTATATAAATGTTATTATATTTATATAATTAAAATATTGTGGGTTCAATTTCATCTTCTACACCTACAATTCAACGTTTTGAGTGTTCAACTAAAAAAAAAGTAAAGAAGATTAAACAGACACATGGCAGTATTTAATTGGTTATATTATCATTTTAAAAAATATTATCAAAGTTTGTAGCCCGTGCATTTATATATCTATGTAATGTTGTATTCAAAATTTTTTTATTATATAACTAAAAATTACTCTAATATCATATTCTACGTCGCTAACGGATAAGTTTGAATTATATAATATATAATTTGAGTTCTCCTAAATAAGAGACGCGTTTTGTGTTACAAAGTTCAAGAACAAACTTGTGATGGACTGTGTGCTCAAAACGGACAATGTCTACTCAGTAATTGTTGAACCTAGGCTATTATATATGATATCAGAGTAAGCCCGCAATCCGATGTGTAGATGTTCTATTATGATCTATAATATGTCTTCTGAAATGTGAATATTCTGTCTGACCCCTTTACGAAGACGCAGGGTCTAAGGGGAGGGAGAATGTCACATTCTATATCGTTAGCGGGTGAGTTTGAATTACATGATATATAACTTAGGTTCTCCTAATTAAATAGACGCGTTTCGAATTGAAAAATTTAAGAACAAATTTATGATGGGTTGTATGCCCAAAACGGACAATATCTACTCAATAATTTTTGGGTTTAAACTGTTACATATGAAATAAAAAATAAAAATATAAAATAAGATTAAAATTTCATATAAAACGATTCAAGAATGCATTATAGCTAATTCTATATTATCCTAATGATATTTTATCATTTTTGGTTTTTTAAAAATAATAATATATTTATTTTTAATATTGTCTTAATGTAAAAATGAATAAATAAATAAATATTATTATATAATAAAAATATTCTTCATATTATAAAATTTAATTTAATATTTTATAAATTTTTATGACAATTATAATTTTAAAATTATAACACCTCAATTAAAATTAAAATGATAATTTCATCCGTTAATTCAATTACTTCACAATTAAATTTACATAAAATTGTCAATAAAGCTAGCTTTTGCTTTTGTTCATTGGCTACCAACTTCCAAAAGCAACTTATAAGAAAAATAATTCTCAAATAAAAGCAAACGAAAAGTAGGTTTAAGTGAAATGAATTAATAGTTGGTAAATAGTAATTATTAGATAATATTGTATTTATTAGATATATTATTTATTGTAATGTTAAAATTTACATCCTTTCCATGTAAGTAATGTAAGTGGATTCTAAAAATTAAAGTGAGGTGAAAATGAAATATTAAGAATGTTCATGATGTGCTTGTTGAATTAATTGAATAAAGTAAAATTTTATAAAATATTAAAAAATAAAATATATTTTTTAAAATTTTTTCAAAAGTACATATTAATTAATGTTTCATGACATTCTTGTGATATATTTTTTACAATTTTTTAAAAATATTTTTAGTTATGTAAAAATTTAATTTAAATATTATAAATTATTATTTCTCTTATGTTGGATGTAGTATTATGCACATAAAATCTTTAGAATTATTGAGTACACAAAGTTGATACATGAATGTGAGCACAGAAGAAAGAGAAATTAAGTGATGGGGGCATGGCCTTGGTTGGGAGTACATATTCTAAAGTTTCACAATATCTTCATTCAAAGCATGTCACAAATTAAGTAATTTTCATTTTAATCTAATTCTAAATTAAGTAATTCTCATTACTTTTATCTTTACTAACATGCAATATATAAAATGTGTTATAATCATAAGTTATGTGAGATATATATTGTATATTATATATTTTTAATATAAATTATAAAATTTTTAATATAAAATTTATAATTTATAATATAAAAAAATAAATGTAAAATTTAAAATAATTAATATAAAAATTAAAAAAATTAAATATATATATTATATTTAATTTATTATAACTAATTACATTATAATCAATAAATGTTTTAACGATTCTTTTTATTGTGATTTGTCATTAATAATACTAAGATACTTTGCTATAATATTATTTTTAAAAAACAATAAATAATATCACATTTGTAATATACAATATTATATAATTCAACATCTATTATTAATAAATTAATATTTTAATATTATAAAACAATATATTTATAATACACCCTGTCATATTAACAATATATATATATATATATAATATGTTTTGGTTACAATACATTTGATATAATATACATTAATTTTTTTAATTTTTAAATTTATTATTTCAAGTTTACCCTTGTGCTTTAAATTTTTTATGTTATATATTTTATATTTTTATATTATTTATTTTAATTTTGATGTTATTTATTTTAAATTTTATGTTAATTATTTTAATTTTTAATTTTATTATTCATATTAAAAATTGTAAGATACATAAGTCATATGTAACTAATTAAGTTAATGGAGAGATACATTTGATGAATTAATTCTATAATGGAATGGGACTGTTAGATTCAGAACTTTTTTATTTTTTTGGCAATTTTAAACCAAATTTTAAAATAATTTACAACAACATGATGGTGCCAGCTATAAATGATCAAGAGTTCAATCCTCACTTTTCTTCTGCTTCTTCTTCATGTCTTTAAGACCATTTAAAAGCAGCAGGCTTCATATTCAAGAGAATCACAAGTTTCTTGTACCCTAAGGCCTCTGAGATTCAAGGAATTCAAATGAAAATGCACTCAAATTCAAACCGTAGTTCAATAAATGTACCTAGTCAAAGTTCATACACCATAAAATCAGATTCTTCTTCATTCATAGGTTCTTGACTTTAATTAATTTTAGCTAAACCATTTTGTTCTCATTCTCTTCAGGAATTAAGAACAAATTAAAAAAACAAACATACAGGTGAAATTAATAATATTTCAAAAAAGAGTTCACAATATCATAAAAAAAATAATATTTTCTGTGTGTATTATCAGTTGTACAGTACTGCCATCCCAAGGGAAAGTTAAATCACAAACACCCCGAAAAAAGAAGAGATTTTTGAGCTATAACAGGTAAAAGCAGCAGAAACGAAAGCATCGAACCACGACCCCTACAATTTTTCTTTTGTTTTGGCCAATACCCAGTTCTCGAATCCTCCAAAAATCACTCCTTTGCTTTCATAAACTGCCATGATTCGTTCCATTTAGGCCACAACTCAGATGGGTTTCAGCTCAAAACCCCAGCTTTTACTTCTTCTTTCTTTAGTTTTCGTTGCAAATCTTACTGAATCTGCTACTGATTACTCTACCTTGGTATACAAGGGTTGCGCTAAGCAGGTTTTTCAAGATCCAACTGGGGTTTACTCTCAAGCCCTGTCTGCTCTGTTTGGCTCCTTGGTTTCACAGTCTACAAAGACTAAATTTTTTAAGACTTCAAGTGGAACTGGCCAGACATCTATTAGTGGTCTATTTCAATGCAGAGGAGACCTGAGTAACAATGATTGTTACAACTGTGTGAGCAAGCTGCCAACTTTATCTGACAAACTATGTGGGAAGACGATATCTGCAAGAGTTCAGCTACTTGGGTGTTATATGTTGTACGAAGTTTCTAACTTTCCTCAAGTTTCAGGCATGGAGATGTTGTACAAGACTTGCGGGGCAACAAATGTTGCAGGGAGTGGGTTTGAGGAGAGAAGGGATGCTGCACTTCAAGTGCTGGAAAATGGTGTGGTTAGTGGTCATGGGTTTTACACTTCAAGCTACGAATCTGTTTATTTGTTGGCCCAATGTCAGGGTGATGTAGGTGATTCAGATTGTGGTGATTGTGTGAAGAATGCTGTTCAGAGGGCTCAGGTTGAGTGTGGAAGCTCTATTTCAGGCCAAGTTTATCTGCATAAATGCTTTGTTAGCTATAACTATTATCCTAATGGTGTTCCAAGGAGACAATCCTCTTCATCATCTTCTTCTTCTTCAGGTTCATCGGGTAAAAGCTTATCTGCAATACTTTTTTATTAGTTAAATTAGAAATGTGAGATATGGGCTACTTTTGTATTTTGCTCCTCCAATTTCTGGATCTAGTTTGATTGACAAGTTAGTTTTTTCAGTCTTCACAAGGCTTTGATTCCAAGTTAAA
Organism: Khaya senegalensis; assembly: GCA_032402905.1. Taxonomy (NCBI): domain Eukaryota; kingdom Viridiplantae; phylum Streptophyta; class Magnoliopsida; order Sapindales; family Meliaceae; genus Khaya; species Khaya senegalensis. The sequence goes on along the minus strand of CP135539.1, from coordinate 5,241,309 downwards.
TTAGTGGCTTTCTTTCCTATGGTTTATTACTTAGGCAAAATTTGGTAGTTCTAAATGTCAATTTATTGTTTTCTGTCTGGTATATTGTCTATATGGCTTCAATGGTGTGGTAAATGTATATCAAATGTTCATTGGTGATGTTTTTGATTGGTGTAGGGGGGCCAGGACCAAATACCGGAAAAACAGTGGCTATAATTCTTGGAGGAGCTGCAGGAGTGGGGTTCGTAGTTATTTGCTTGTTGTTTGCCAAAGGTTTGACGAAGAAACGTGATGGTATGCAAACTTAGAATCTGAGATAAATCTCATTCTGCATTCTATTGGTTAGAACCTGTTGTGTTTTTCTACTGCTTACACTTCTAAATGTGCTATTTTGTGCAGATTTTTGAGTGAGAGAGAAGAGGAAATGGGCTCCAATGAGGCAGTGTTCTTTCTCGAGGCGGATTTTTTTCTCTCGACACTTTGCTTCTTCTTTAAAAATGGGTTCTTGCAAGGAATAGAGTTGGTGAAGAAAAAGGAAGAGTAGATGTGGGGTGTCTGATGTTACAGTTGTTGAAGATTTTGTTGGGAAGAGAACTAATTACATGAATTTTTTCACGAAGGTGAAAAAAGGATGTGAGAATGAATCATGAATGAATGTTTGTCATGAATTTGGGCGGTTGATAGAGATTAGAGAAGGGATTGGAGTAATGGGTTTTCTCCTTTGTTATTATTATTATTATTATTATTATTTTTTCCTTCTTCATAGCCATGTGGATGTTTGTCTCTTTTCCCCTTCTCTATACTAATGCTTCTCCATTTTCTTCACTACTTTATGCTTTATAGAAAGTTGCAACTATCTCTCTCTCATCTCTCCCTCTTTCCACATACACACACAGAGATGTTGACCGTATTATTTATTTATGCATTTCTTGGTTGATGTTATCAATGGTAGATGCCAACTTTTTTTTTTTTGGGTGCCAAAATAAGAACGTTTTACAGTGCCTAAAAAACCATTCACACAGTTTGATGACTATTATGGGCTCTTTATGCAGTTCCTTGAGAGAGCTGACTCAAAAGGTTAGCCTAGATTGACACAAATATGTAGATGCTTTTGTAAAACAGTAACCTTGAGACCTATTGCCGTTCACTTTAGTTATTTATCGGTATTACTTTTAGCATTTCAATCTTCAATCACAAGATTTCTTTCATAAATTATTAAGCGACCCCAATAATTGAAGGCTTATTTAGGCAAAATCATCTGTTCTTGTATGTTAGGTCCAGCTAGCAGAAGCAGTAGACTGCAAATTCTCTCTTTTACCCACTTCCAACTATCAATCAAACTTACTTTCTGTTGCAGCTCAAGTTCTCTGCCCTAGCTGAAAAATAACAGACCGCAAGCTGCAAGCAACAACATTTGATAGCAAGCTGTGTTGTTGTCTCGTACATGCAGAGAAGAAGTATGCATTCACAAACTTTCTGGGAGTTGATTCTCTCCTAATGCTGCTAGTTATTGCATTATGGTTTGGGTTGGGTTCTAATCTAATACAATGTTGCAACTCATCAAACGATAAGTCAAGATAATGTCTCAGCTTTCGTTTGAGACTGTAATGCTGTGCTTTAGAAACAAAACCACTAATTTTTAGCAGAAATCATTCACTTTTACATAAAAATTTAAAGTTAGTGCTTCCATTTCAAAGCATTTTAGCTTAAAAATTTGCCAAACCAAGTAATTTTCATCAAACAATAATGATATATCATGCATTCCTTTATGGGAATCACAAGAATAGGTTGTTGAATACCATTCATGAACAAGAGAGGCATTGTATGTCCATTTGCTATTGTCTTTTACGATGCTCAACAATTTTAGAATATTTGCCTAAATCAAATAGACAGATTGCACTGACATAACATGTGCCATGTAGATGTGGATTCGCACTCTTCATTCTTTGGTCTGGTGCTCTCCAACTTATACAATAATAGATCTTGTTTGCTTTGAACCTAAAACCCATTCTTTGATTACCTGCATATACTCGAAGCTGTATATTATTCACAATAATGGATTAAGGGCTAATTCCATTCTACACAAGATGTACAAGGCATTGACAAAAATAAAGAGATGAAATGAGGCAAACGATTTGCATTTGAAATTGTATTACCACTGTTTGTAGCGTATGCAATTATTCAAACAATAGAATTCTTACAAGAGTTAGTATTATATATATTAAATTTTTATTTTTATTTTTATTTTATATAATTTATATATTATTAAATTAATTTTAATTATATTTTATATATTTATTAATTTAAAAATTAATATAAAAAATTGTGTGTAATTGATGATCTGGCCCCTTGTGAAAAGTACGTAAGGCGCGAACCGTAGGGAATCCAAGGAGTTAGACAGGGAGAACGACGTAGTATAGTAGGTTGCACACGTGGGTTTCACGTGGCGATTCGTGCATGAATGCGCGCCAAATCGAAATCGAGTGACAGTTGTATACAGCAAGGTGTCGGATGTTTTGGTCTTGTCGAGGCAAATTATCACTTCCAGAATCGATCGCCGGTAGTTCGTTGAGAGAGCAGAGATTTGGCCGGCTGTAAGACTCCAGCTGTCACGCCTGTTTGACTCCAGCTGTCGCGCCTGTTTTCCTTCTTTGACCGCAATTCTGCATTTCAGTTCACATTTGGACTCACGAGCTCACAAAATTTTTTATTATTTAAATTATTTTTTAAAATTTTAAGAAGGGTTTATCAAGACTTGCCGGGTTAGCCTACGTCTGCATTGACTGGGCTTTATAAGCCAAACCGAGCTAGCCCGATCCACAAGCTCACATGGACTCAATATTCATGAGCCGGACCGACCCGACCAATCCTTCTCGTTTGCCACCCCGGGTTGCCTGCTGAAGTCTTCAACTCTTTGGAGCTTCCCATCACCAGCGAAAAAACACATGAACTTTTCCTTTCGCTTCAGTCCAACTACTTCCATCTTCTTTCTTCACTCTCCTGTCCTTCATCGTCTTCCATACTTACGCAAGCTCATCCCATGACCTGCTCACTATACCGAATGCCAATGCCAGCTTCTCGCCGTGCAACCAAAGAGTTTCCTTTCTCTACACTTCTCCTACATTATGCAACATCTCATCCCAATCTGCTATGTACTCTTGCTTTCCACATTCCTCCATCAGTTCTTCTAACTTCGCGTAAATTTCTTCAACTCTTTCATGCTTCCTATCGCCAGCCCAAAACACATGAACTTTTCCTTTCACTTCTATCCAACTCTTCCCACCTTCTTTCTTCACTCCCCTGTCCTTCATCATCTTCCTTACTTCCGCAACCTCGTCCCATCTTCCGGCACTTGATAACACATTAGCAGCGATCGCATATGCCGAGTGATCATACGGGTCTAAGTCTAATAATCTCCGAGCCGTTTTCTGGGCCATGTCTGCTTCACCACGTAAGGCAGAAAACCATAACAATGAACTCCATACAGCTGCATCAGGTTCGAATGGCATCGCCATTGCAACTCTCTCTGCATCTTCTAACCTTCCTGCTCTCCCCATCGCACTTATTAAACACGTATAATGCTCTAACCCTGGTTCCAAGCCATAATCGACTCTCATTTTCTCAATCCACTTTTCGCTCTCAACATCCAAACCAGCATTACATAAAGCCGTTAAAACTGCCAAAATACTACATTCATCTGGTGCAAAACCCCTCCTTTCAAACATATGAAAAAGATCAAGCACTGAACTCTTATCCCCTTGCTGTGCATAACCAGCCATCATGGCATTCCACGCAACAGAATTTAACACACGAAAATTCTCATCAAAAACCCTTCTCGCATCAGAGATAATCCCAGCTTTTCCATACCCATCAATCAACGCAGTCCCTACAATCACATTCTTATCTAAACCTACAACAACAGCATGCCCATGAATGATCCTGCATTGCTCCACCGACGCCAGCTCAGCACTCGCACGTAATGCTCCCGACAAGCTGTAAATCGTAGACCCCACGTCAGAACATCTCATATCTGCAAACACCGATAAAGAATCCACACAGCGCGAATTCTGCGCGAAACCCACTATCATTGCCGCGTAACAGAACTCATCTCTTTCGCATATTTCATCGAACACCTTCTTGGCACTGTTTGGCGATCGAAACCGAGAATAAAAGCTTACAAGGGCCGAGCCACAAAATGTGTTTTCGTTCAGGGAGAGCTTAAGAGAAAGAGAGTGGAGAGAGAGGCCGAAAGTGAAGGTATTAGGAAGGGACGCGCAGGTTTTGAAGAGAGAAGATAGAGTGCGCCGTGTGGGGAGGAATGATGGAGTAGGGCGGCGGAGCATGGAGAGAAAGAAGTGGAGAGAGAGAATCGAGCTGGAGTAAGCAGAGATCAGGGCAGTCCACGAGACGATGTTGGGTGATGGGATTTGGTGGAAGAGACGGAGAGAGTAGGAGAGAAGGCTTGATTTGGAATAGGAAGTGATTAAGTTGTTGAAGATGGAACAGTCTGTTTGCCAGGATCTCAGGGCTCTTGCGTGCAGTATTCGTGGGTCTGCGTTTGTGTCTAGTGGCTGCTGCTTCATGCTCGTGAGAAGAAGATGGAGAAGTCAGGCGTCAGGCAAACTAACAGCAATTTGTTTTCTTTGTTGCCATGGATGGATAGTTAGTAAAGCGCTGTTGCTACTGGTTCCCTTTCACGTTTGTTTTGTTGTTTCAATGGATATTTTTATGAAATGGCAAATATGCACTCCACCTCCACCATGCTTATGAAAAATATACTTATGAAATGAAGAGTCTGCTTTAAGAATCTCGAGAAAACGTTTCTGAAATGGAAGATTATTGGAGATGATCAGAAATAAGAAATTATCGCTTACATCAATCAATGAATGTACGCACACCCATCAGGACATTCAATCTGAAAATTGAACTTAATTTTGAGAAGACAATTATGCATGATCTGACACTGTTTTCTTGTGCTTCCACAGCAAGCTCTAAAATGGCATTGGCAAGTTTTTGTCTTTGCATAGGGTAGACACACCTTAGCTTCGGTGTGTTGTAACTGGTAGGTTAATTTAGAATCTTGATAGCAATCAAACTATAACAAGAATAATAAAGCTATAATAGTAAGACAATAAATCACAGAGAGTGCTAATACGCACATACATTTTAAAGGGAGAGAAGATGAAGCAAGTGCTTGATAAGACTGAATTAAATATCGTCGAAGAAAATGCAGCCACCATACAACCTTAGCTCAAACATTGGAAATGCTATGAACTGCTTCTAGTTTGAAACAAATCAATTTTCTTAAGAAAATGCAATCAAACTGAAAAAAGCTTGTCTCAGACACACTCTTAAAATCATAAGCCCAAAAGACTCAAAAAACACAAGATGTAGCAGGTTGATAAGATAGATAAAAATGACAATAGTAAGTCAAAATCAATTTTCGGACGCAAAATAAAATAAGATTCAACAAAGTCAAGACCCTAGTAAGCAACAGCACATGAATTGATTGCATAAAAGGCTGCTCCAATGTGAAAAAGTGAATGTCAGCCACCTTCTTCTAGTCTTTATGACAAGACAGTGGCTCACAGTAGTTGCAAACCTTATGAAAAGTGAATTCCTGATTACAAAAAATCAACATATATGGTCATAACAGATGAGAATTAAAGCTAGCACATATAACTTACAAATATTTAGGAACTCATTTAAATTCTATCCTCTTATTGCAAAACTTGATACCGTTATCTACTACTACCCTATGCTATATTGAAAATCTGTTCATGAGACTACTCTTGTAGTGAACATTTTGGGAAATGTGGTAAAATCTTAAATCTCTAACACAAAAGTTATCCTAAATATTACTGAATACTACACCTAGATAGTCTTTAATGTTGTTAGTAAATTAACACGGTTTTGGTTATTCATTTAGATTTGTAGTTTATATTTAGTGAATGGCTAGACTATCTGCTACATCCAAAGCAAAATAAGAGTAAAAACTAGAGTTTGCAATAAAAGACTCATGGTCGAGTAAGATAAGGAAGCAAGTCTAGAACATGATTAATCTCTAATAAACAGAGCTGATAGTGGTGCTACTCTGTGCCAGTATGGTGACAATACAACACAACTCATCTTTTCACCAAGCTAAGATCAAATGAATGGTTTTTCTCTGGATGGCACACTTGCAGAGCTCCAATTGTAATGTTGAGCTCTTGCAAGTGTTCACCTGTAAAATCCCACATCGCTTGAGATGAGATGAGCTTATAAGTAATTTGTCCCTTTCAGTTATCACTTGAAGATGTGCCAGGGGCTGACTTTGGGGATCTGCTTATAAATCTTTTGAACTAGGGCTTAAAATCCTGGACGCCAAGAACAAAACCATGAGGGACTAGGAAGTGCCCATCATGCCACTCTAAACTATGCCAAAGTTGGGTGGATCATCACTGTGCCTTAAAGTTCTTTTATTCTCTATATCAATACAAAGTCAACATTCTCTTTTGAGAAATTTGTTGTAGTCCTAAGCCAGCACTAGTAACTAAACACATTAACTTAATACTTTCTTCATTAATCTCGTCTTCCAATTTTGCTGCAATTATACTATAAAAATAAATTGCTCTTCAGGAACAAAACAAAACCGGACCAAACCAATATTGGACATAATATACAAGCAAAAAAAAAAAAAGAAATTAGGCTTTTGTATATCAAAGATCCAAAATTATTCATCCAACATTCTTGATTTTATAAAATTCCACAACCCTAACATAACACCACAGAAACCACAACATAAAACCCGGTCAAAACGGTCCGAGCACAGATGGATTTCACTTCACCTCAATTCACTTTTGAGCAGACACGAGCGGGGGAGCTCCGAGTAGGCTCTGCTGTTGCAACTCAAGGTCGTTAAACTGCTGCTCGCGGTCCATCTCGATGATTAACGGGACCACCAGGATCAGGAACGTGGTCCCAGCAATCCATGCCGCTTTTCCCGTGCTTTTAAGGAGTCTTTTGGAGACGTACGTCGCATCTGACGCTGTCTGTCTTGTGTAGGCGACAATCGGAGAGTCTGATACGGTGCGGGTGAGCTTAGTAAAAAGGCCTACGTCGCCGCTATTAGTGAGACGCTTTTTTCCTTGACCGGACGACATTGGATTGACAAGAGAAGGAGAAATTGCGTCAAACTGGGGAGAGGGAAGAGGGTTTAGGGTTTTGGTCTTCTATAGACTCTGCTTTATATCGTGACACGTGGCCTTTTAGATATGGGCTACTTTTGGGCTTGGTACAAGATTCCAAAGCCCAATTTTATTCACGATATAAAATAATTTAATATATTTTTTTATAAAAATATTAGTAAAATTTTTTAAAATAATTTTATTTGAATAACTATTTACAAAAATTTAACTTAATTTTATTAAAATAATTTATTTTCAATAATTTTGATAAATTTTCCTAATATAATTATTTATATTTAAAATATATGAACACATAATTAATTTTCACGAGTACAACAATATAATTTAGTAAAAATCAATCACGATCTTATTTTTTAAGTATAAATAGTTATGTTAACGTAAAATTATTTAAAAATATTGAAATAAATTATTTTAATAAAATTAAATTAAAATTAATAATTTATGTAAATAAAATTAAATCAATAATTTTTTAAAATATTATAATTAATAATGTAATTTCAAGATTTAAGACACGGTTAATAATTAATTATTGATATAATCTTGCAAAAGATAGCAAAGATGAGATATAAATTACTTTAAACTTGTTTCTACAAATAATTAAATAAAATAAAAAAAAATTATCTCAAAATTACACACAAATACTGGGAATAATTTAAAGATTAAATGCACCCCATTGCACCCAAATGATATCAAAGTTCTTCAACTATTCAAAGGTTAATCAATGAGCATAAAATCTCTCTTTATATACTGAAAGCATGGGAAAGGCAAGTTTAGAACAAGTTCCGTTTCAAAGGATTTGGCAACTAGAGTGTTCAAAACCAAATGCCTGTCATAACATCCCCTACCCGTCCCAAAACCCCTGCATACAACCAGGGTAGTATTACAAACCCACGGAACGGAAACTATGTATGCCAAATCACAACTTCCGTTTCCTAGAAGAACATCCTTGTATGCGCGGCCAATGCTGGAAATATACTTGCCTATCAGCCGAGGCTGCTGATAGAAAAATGAACTGGACTCTGCACAGTTGAGGATGTCAGAATCTGATTGAAGGTTCACCACAACTGTGCCATGTTTAGGGTGCAGCCGATCACTGAGTGCTTGGACAAAAGGGGAATTTGGGTCCCAAAGTTTATGAGGGAAGATGAGATCACCATCATAAGCATCAATGAAGACCATATCATACAGATTGTTGTTATTGAGAATAAATTTCTCAGCATCTGATTCATAGAGGTTTAATCTCTCATGTATACCTTTCCACAGTACATCATCAATGGCATTGGGTTTCAATGAGGCACGCTCATCTGCTGAGGACATAAGTGAGAAAGATGGAAAGCCCATCTCTTGAACTGAAGCTGAGATAACAAGGGGGTCAATCTCAACCATATGGACAACAGCACCTGAAACAAGCATAGAGTTCTTAATCTGAAAGCCATAATTTGTTTACTTCAATTCTTTTACAAATTTTTACCACATGCAATAGCTATTCAGAAAAGCAGCACATACAAAAAAGGTAAGTGAACCTTCCCCACCTTGAATTTTACTGGCCAAAAACAAAGGTAAGCTTCCCCCTCCATGACCTATGCATAATATATTCATTGTTTTCTCCCCATGTACAGCACTCAAAAGATCATAGTTACAAGATGCTACCGTAACCAACCCAGTTGATACCATACTCTTCAGGTCTGCAGCACAACAACAAACCATCAAAAGTTAGCTATGAATGAAAATTGAAAATAGCACCACATTTTGAAAAAAATATGGCCAATAAATTTTTTAACACCACATATATGAGAAAAACTCCGAATCTTTGAACGCATAGTAGCTCCCAACAGGCACCATGACCAAAAATTTCATTGAATTCCTATATAATTGGCTTCTCCTAGACATGTTTGACTGGGCCCTAATTCTGCTTATTGTTCACCCAAAAGCAAAAAGGTGTAAAAAATTCAGCTCCTTGAATTCATGATGGATCCATGTCATCAGATCAAGCTTCTTGAAGAGTAAAGGAGTCTGATAAAAAATAGAATTGAATGATGCTGAACATAAGATGGGTTTGAGAAGAAATGCTAGTGCAGATAAGGCAAGAATAGAACAGCCGCTACTCTAATGTTACATCAGTGAAATACAAAAAGCCCACAAATATTTGAGCTGGTTACAAATATTGTTCAATGAAAGAAAAATTTGTCACGATAATAAGGAGATGGAATTTACATGGAACAGCCAGACAATTAGCCTGCTGCATAAAACATACAGAGCCAGGTTCTGATTCCTGGCAAGCAGCCATAACTTTAACAGTGCTCTGGCTAGTATCATCATTAAAGCGAAGCGTCCGCCATTGATATCCAAGCACTCTAAAACGTTCATTGCCTTTAGAATGTATCTCTGCAAACCTTTGCTGCAGCCATCTCTCCATTTCTGGCCACCTATCTCTACTCTAAACATTGTTTTATATATACCCACGAGAAAATAACTGAGTCATAGGTGCTTTTGAAATTTTTTGTAGAAACCATTTTCAAGTAAAACCATATAAAAGCACTTGCATGAAAACAACAAACTACATGCTTCTCCAAAATACACTTCGAGTTCTTTTCTGGCCCAAAACCTAAAAATACGCAATTGTCAAGTTCTTCTCTGAAAAATACTTTTCAAGTGATTCAGTTCAATGGGTTGTCGTTCTCTAACCGTTGATCAAAAATTTTAATCCAACAACTGATATCTTATAATTTACGTGAAAATTTAACTAACCAAACAACAATTAAAACTACACTTAAAGCCAAAATTTTTCCAATTATATGATATTCACGGAGAGAGAGAGGGAGAGGGACTGACAGGTCTAGAAGAAGGGTAAGCGAGAACTGAAATGACACCGTTTCCTTTATCGGAAACAGAACGGAAAACGGTGTATCCGCCGTCGGATTTAGTTCCCGACCACTCCGAAGAGTAAATCCAGTCACCCTCGTCCTCGATACGACGACGTACAGCCGTGCAAAGCCGCCGGATATTCCATCTCCATCTACTCCCAGCTTTGCACCACATCCCTACCAACTCCAATCCGCAAATTCCACAGAGCTTAAAGCCCTGACCGGTCTTCCTTTTTTTCTCACTAATTCAAAATTAACGGGCCGTAAACCCTAACAACTTTAACCTTGGCGTTTGTTGAGAAGAAGAATAAATTCTGCTCAGGATTAGGATATCCTTATCCAGAATATGAATAGAATCATGTCCTACCCACTAATTTTTTGTTGGCTTACTCATGGTTTTTTTTTTAATGTCATTATTATAATTTTAAACCTTAATTAAGCTAATTAAGTTGGAAATTTTGACCACATTAATAGTTTTTTAATTTATCTAAATTAAATTATTTAAAATTATTTATTTTTCTTTCTTATTTTGTCCTTTCTCATTCAATTTATTTACTATTAATATGTAAAATTTAAGAATTTATTTTTGTCAATTAGTACAAGTGAGTGGATTACAGCTAATTCTTGATATTGATTGCACAAAGTTTTGTAATATATACTATTTGAGTTAGATGTGAAATTGATCCATTTAAATTAATTTAAATTGATTAAAATTAATAATAAAAGATAAATTAAATATAAATAAATTGATTAATATTTTGGTTTGATTCTATTTATTAGTTTGAATTAAATATAAAAAAATTAATTTAAATTTTAGAAAAATTTTTAAAAATAATTATTTTTATTAATGAATTTATTAAATTAATAATATTATTAATTATTTAACTAAAAAATTAAATAATATGTATTTGTATAAAAATATTCTCTAATAATCAAAATTAATAAAAATATGAGAAGCGAAAAATAATCTATTTCTGTGGATAAATAGTGTTCACAAAAGTGAAAAAAAATTATATATCAGCCACAATTAGTGAGCACAAAAATAACAAAATCTTTCACTTTTACACACTTTAATTGATTTTAGTTATTTAATGATATTTTTTTATAAATATATATTATTTAATTTTTTTATAAAATAATTAATAACAGAATTAATTTAATAAATTTATTAATAAAAATAGACTATTTTTAAATTTTATTAGTTCTAAATTTAAAAATAAAAATTAATTTTTAAATTTTATATTAATTAAATTTAAATAAATTACTATTTATTGATTAAAATAACAAAAAATAAATTAAAAATATAAAAATAATTAAATTCTTCAAATTTTATGAGTGAAATTTAATTTAAAATTTAAAATCAAACTAATAATTTTATTTTTTTAATTAAATAAAATTAACAAAATTTTAAATTAATTCAAATTAAACAAAATCATTAATTCAATTCCATTTAAATGGCTCGGTTTAAAAGTGGCCCACCCTATGCCTTGCAGTGTTTTTGCTTGTAACATAAATTTTGACTCTATTAACTGCATTTCTTTAGAGATCTCATCAAACATTGATTGTGAAATCAAATTAATTAATATTTTTTAAATTAATTAATTTATTTATTTTTGAAAATCGTTTGTCAATGATCTAGTCGAGAGAACAGAACAAAAAGGAAAAGGCCAAGGCACGCGACGGCGGGCCGACGGGCAGAAAGGGGTGTCATTGAAGGCGTGTCTGATTCTGGTTTGTTTCTGAAATCAAGAGGCTGCCAAAAAGGACTAGCAAGCAGGACCCACCATTTGCCAAATGCTAATCACATCCTTCAATTTTTAGCTTTTGACTTGACCGACCATGACGATGATTCCTTGCAGCTGCCATCTTCTTCTCTTTCCCAGAGGAACAAATCGACAGACATAGCAAGCAATCTGTTTCGTTTCTGTTTTCTTGTGTTCCAAACTTCTGTACTGAATATCAACATCTTTACCACGTGCTTTCTTTGTTTTGCGAGTTTTCCTTGTTTTTCCTTCTGCCGCAGAACTCGTTTCGGGTCTTGTTTCCATTAACAAGTCGTGAATAAGCAAACAAAGCAAGTTCTCAAAAAGTTAAAACAGAGAAACACAAGTAGGTTTTTTTTTTTTTTTATATTGAACGTTGGTATCTTACTTGTTGTATCTATGTTGTTTTCTGCAGAAAGTGAAATAATCCTGACATGTTGGTATTATTATTTCTTTCTTAGTGTATCCGAAGGTGAAGGTGAGAGAAGAAAAATTCCAAGACGAACATGTTGCAGTTGGTCTTCAGATGCTCGAATCTCTCTATTTAAGCGTTCCTTCTTCTCCAGGTATTTCCTTTTTTAATATTTTATTTATTGAGTTTGTGAAGCTTCATAAACTTCCTGTTCTTGGTCTATCAAAATGGTTCATTGGTTAACTGGAAATTTGGGGTTTCTTTCTTTATTCATATTCATTTGGTTGATAAAGTTTACATGATAAATAGCTCTCTCAATTCCTTGTGTTGGGGATTGAGGCCAGTGACTTTAATCCACATCTACTGGGGAATGAACTGTGTGGGTAGTTGGTAGATTGATGTTAGTTGCAAAATAAGAATGGATGTTTATCTTTTCTTTTATGATATGGGCAATTGAAACATGGACATCTGGTAGAAGTTTATATTTATCCCATTTCAAAGCTTGGGAATTATGCGGTTGATTCATAAAACTATCATTATTTTGAAGTCTGAAACATTGGTTTTCTGGTTCACTTATTATGTAATGACCTATTTGATTTTTCAGAGAAAGAGCATCAAGATGCTTCTCCACTATTCATTGCAAGAGTTCCAAAATCTCCTTTGCGGAATGTAGTCCCACTAACAATTTCTACATGCGAAGGTTAAGTTTCATCCTATTTCATTTGTATCTTATAGAGAAATGTTCCTTTCTGACATGCAACTCTACTTCGTTGACAGAAGCAGAGAAGTATGATGAAAAGATTGTGGAGAAGAATGATGAAAGGATTGCTGAGAATGAAAAACCGAATATAAAAGCCACTTCAATAATGCGTCCACGTGCAGTCTTATCCAGCCCCAGTAAGTTTACTTTGAGGATCCATTGTTGATTTATTAGTCAGGCTATTACTTGTAATAATCTGCAATATTTATGCTGGTGTTAAATATTCCTCTTGGAAATTATCTCAGTGTTCCTGCTGGAATTCTCTAGCTATTGATGATAAGATATAGATAGCTACACCAACTTGGTCTGAGAAAAGGGTTCAGAAAGCTCGTATCAGATTGTGTTTGCAGCACAAGAAATTTATAATGCATAATCACTTATTCAATTATCAACAATGGAGGAAGGGTACTTCCTGTTTCTTAGTTCCGTGAACTAGGTGTAGTTTTTCTGTTTCATTCCTTTGATATGATGCAAATATCATCAATACTTTCAGAACCAAATGATATATATAGTTAGTCTTACAGAGAGAGGAATTGATTAAAATAATGTGATCATTGATCACTGCCTTCATCCCATGCACAATCACTCGTTGCATGTGTTTTTGTGATCACTAACTCCTTATCATTTTGATAATTTTGTCTTCAGGCAATGATGCTGTAATAGGAAATAAAAACAGGAGGGAAGCAGAACGATTAACAGCTTTGAGAAATCATAATATGGTTCCGAATAGACATGTAAATGCACAATGTAAAGTTAGGCCGACTCACATCATGAGCAAAAGTCAAATAAACACAGCATCATCCAATGATGCTTATGATATTGATAATAAGAGTGATCTTAAAGGCAACAAGGTCTCGGTGAAGGCAGTCCCCAGTCAGAGAAGATATCTTAGAACTTGGAAATTTTGATGCTTTGCCATTCAAAATAGTTTATCAATTCAATTTATGTTTATATGAATACAATTTATGTTTCAAGAGATCTTAGTCACTTGAATACAATTATGTTTATATGAGCCTGCAATTAGCAGTAAAATAGGATAACTAGGAAAGAAGAAAAGGTTGAAATCAATTCAATTTATGTTAATGAAAGTACAAAAATGAGAGTTCAAGACACTTAAGGGTCAACACCACTCAAGTTGATCTCATCCTTGCTATGCAAGGTAGGGCAGAAATAAAATCATTTTTCATCATTTATTCTATTAAATAACAGATAATTAGTTTCCTAAGTACCTTTTCTCTTCACTCTTGTATGTGATGTAGCCTATTGCAGCTGGTACATATTCCATATATGACAAAGCTATTTGCTACTGGTAACTGTCAACGTCTATTGTGATAGATCTTTAACCAGTAGTTAGTTTACAAAGTCAGCACTCAGCAGACCACAGTGCTTACCCCAAATCCATCAGGTCCTCCGCGTTCAATCTGCTTATGCATTCAACTGTTCCCCCTTTCTGGGTCATTTTATTAGATATACATTGACCAATGTAATATTGCCCATATCATCCATCAAACAGAATTTGTTCCTGCTCAGAAGTAGGAGCACTTGGTTTCAAAGTTTTGGTCTCCATCTCCTTATGCAGTAAGTTCAAAAGAGAAACAAACCTGTGGAACTTGGGGTGTGAACTATCTCCGGAAAGAAATACATGCCCACTATTGTTTATTTCAATCCAACTACAACCTGGTTGTTTCTTGACTCCAATCTCTTTCATTCGAGCCCAAATCCTCTCAGCATCTTCTCTTCTACCACTGCTTAGATACATTTCTGCCAAAATTAGATAAACACCTGAGTTATGAGGTTCTAATTCTAAAACCCTGTCACCAGCAATCTCACCCATGTTAATGTTGTTGTGGATTCTACAGGATCCAAGTAAAGCTCCCCATACACTCGCAGGAACTTCAATTCCATCTGTTTTCATTTGATTCAAGAGCCCCATCGCCTCATCTATAAGCCCAAATCTCCCCAGCAAATCAACAACACAAGTATAGTGCTCAGTTGTTGGCTGAATAAAACACTTGTCTTTCATATAATCAAAGTAGTATCTACCTTTGTCAACCAGTCCTGCATAACTACAAGCAGATAGAACTCCCACGAAGGTTATATCATTGGGCTTGATATCAGTTGATTGCATTCTTTCGAACATCTCTAGAGCTTTACTACCATCTCCATGGTGAGCATATCCACATATGATAGAATTCCAAGAAATTACATCATGGATTGGCATGGAAGAGAATTCAAGCAAAGCTGATCGCATGTTTCCACATCTCGCATACATAGTTACCATTGCATTAGAAACTGCAGTGAACTGATTCAAACCTGTTTTAATTGTCTGTGCATGGGTTTGTTTCCCGAGATGTAAGGCTGGTAGATCCGAACAGATTGTTAAAACACTAGTAAATGTAGCTTCATCAGGGGGAGGACCCAATTCTTTCATTCTGACAAAAAACTTCAGTCCTTCCTCCTCAAGATCATTTTCCCCTAGTCCAAATATCATAACATTCCACACGGTTACATCTCGAGTTATCATCAATTCAAAAATCTTAATTGCACTCCCAACATCACCAATTTCAAAATAACCAACAATTATATTTGTCCATGATACTGTGTTGCTATAAGGGTATTTCTCCAGATATGCATGAGCTTCCTTGACAAGTCCATTTCTTGTGAATCCCAAAATAATCGAGTTCCAAGTCTTTAGACATTTTTCTGGCATTTGCATGAAATTCCCAATAGCATCATCAATTCTTCGACTAGTAACTAACCCGTTAATCAACTGCTTCCATGAATTTAAATCACGGACGGACATTTTCTGAAACAAATCTTCTGCCATGTCAACACAACCATTTTCCACATAACCAGTTATCATCACATTCCAAGCTTGAACATCCTTTACAGGCATCTCTTCAAAGAGTTCACGAGCTTCAACAATCCGTCCTGCTCTCAAAAGTCCAGACACCATAATTGTCCAAGAAACAACATCCCTGACACTCATTTCTTTAAAGTAGGTTTCAGCCAAATCAATTCTCTGACAGTTCACAAGACCACCTATCACCAAATTCCACGATACCACATCCTTTATAGGCATATAATTAAAAAAACTTATCGCTTCATCAATCAAACCATTACGTACATACCCAGAAATCATTGAATTCCATGATACGACATCTCTAACCACCATCCCATCAAAAACCTCTTTTGCACCATTAACATCACCACTCTGCATCAAACCCGCAATCACCGTATTATACGTAAAGATATCACGTTCAGGCATTTGATTGAATAAATATATAGCTTTATCGAACAACCTATTCTGAAAGTAACCCCGGATCATGGCATTCCATGTGACGGTATTTCTGTTGGGCATTTTATCGAACAGGTCCTGGGCTTCCACTGTACGCGCATTTCTCAATAGGCTTGTGATTTTTGCATTGATGGGTTTAAGATTAACAGACGGTACGAATCTTTGTTTTTCCGTGGCGATTTCTTGCGTTGCACGAGAGAATTGTCTGGCGAGGGTTTGGCTGAGTTTGAGAAACGGACGTAAATAGAAGAACATGATACGCCATTAGTTTAAAGACCAAATTGGAGGGAAAGAAGAGGAGACAAGAAAACAATTATATCCGTGTCCGTGTTAGAAATCGAAACTAAGAAAACCTAAGTTAACCGGGTCGGGTCATCCACGGGGATCGGGTAGTTTATTTCCCTTTTATTCTTTCTGATTTGTAAAGGTTATTACTATTATTTTAAGGCTCAATTTTAAGTCCCTAAATTAGCTATCGGCCATTCATGCTCTCTAAACACACTCTCTACAACACTCGAGACCCATGCAAGTCTTGAATATTATTTCAATAAATTAAAACAAATTTATACTAAATTTTATTTTAAAATAAATCATACTTTTTCAGTGAATAAATAATTAAAAATTTTAATATCAAATATTCGATGTCTATTATTTTAATTTATTTAAGTAAATATAATTTTAACATGCTCTTAATATATTAACTAGTTGATTGTTATTTGAAAATTTATGATTTTAATTTTTGAAAAAAAAAAATTCTTCATATAACTTATTACACAAAAGTTATCCGACAAAAGTTAGGCAAAAATAATGGATACAAATAAGGTGTATTTATATAACAGTTTGAGATACAATAAGGATATAGTGGGAGTTGATGAATGTTAGGGTAAATAAATAAGGGTTCGAATATAGGTTGAATGGACGGTTAAATAACTATTTAATATTGGTGAAATAATTTAGTAAAAAAGAATATATTTTTTTGATATTAATAATGTATCTATTTATTATTTATCAAAAGTAATCATATCTGTTGCAATACCAAATAATTTTAAAAACTTCAAGATAATATATTTAATTGATAATTTTAAATATTTTTCAATCACATTACATAATATTTTAAATATTTTTATAATTATTATATAATGTTCATAAATTATTTTTATTTTTTATTTTTTTTTTACTTTTTTGTATGGTTGTACATGAGATTTTTTTTTATAATTATATATATATTTTTGAGTAAAATATAAATGAACTTTATTTATATTTTAAGAATAATAGGTATTAGTAGTGTTGGGTATTTTTATTTTAAGAGTAATTTTAATATTTTCTTATTTATTTGTCATGTTTGTAAAAGTAATTAATATGACGTCATAATTTTGAATTTGCCTGGCATATGGTACTGCGATTTCCATGGTAAAGTTCTACTCCTGCAACAGGAAAATAGAACAAGCCCATGACGCTGATCCACATAACACAATGAACTCATCTTATCCAGTCTCTTGCTGGACGCAATCTGCCCACATCAGCTTTGGCCACCATGACATTCCACTTTTTGTCGCTCTTTTCTTCAATCTAACCAACTTTCAATTCCTCCGCCACTGCCCCCTTCGTAACTGAAAGAACCGCCGTCAGCAACGTTGCAATTTGAGGCAACATCCACCGTCATGGCTGTCACATCTGCCGCGGCCATTGGCTCGTCTTTCTTCTCATCTATGCACACACTCAAGTGCATGCGTACTAAACACTGGCCATCTGATCATAACAATGCTGTTGCCATGGAACTCTCCCCACTTCGGACGGTGTCCTCCATTTCACAGACTTACACGATTGAGCACGTAGGGGTTATAACACAGGGCAAGGGGCGTGTGCTGAAGATATCTGCTGCTGTGGCTCAAGAAGAGGCGGCTGCAACCGCTGCTGAAGAGGCTGCTGGATTGGTGGAGGAGGAAGTGGAAGAAGATGCAGAGGCCAAAGCTGAGGTCGAGGTTGAGGCTGAGGTGCCGGCTCCGGCTTTCTCTCCTGTGAACACTAAGCTTTATTTTGGGAACTTGCCGTATAATGTTGATAGCGCTCAGCTTGCTGGGATAATTCAGGACTACGGTAGTCCAGAGCTTGTTGAGGTTTGTGACGTATTAAGTAAATCTGTGAATATGTAATTAAAAGCTTGTTTAACGTTTGATCTGATTGCTAGCAGTTATAATCTTATCTTGAGAAGTTGTGGACTTTACACCATGATTTGTGGAGAGGGTCTTTGATTTATGTTGGACCGTATGATTATTAGTGGGTGATTTTTGGATGTGGGTTTAGGCAGATCAGGAGGTTATCTCTCTTGCTATTTCTTCATCAAAAATTAGGGATCTTGTATTGAGTTTTGATGACATTGTCAAATTTCATTATCTAAAAGAATTATTCACTACTGATTTATTTGTAATTGATCAATGAATAGCTTTAGATTTGGTGGGAGAATCCAGCAAAGCAACTTGAGCATGGTGAATGTATCATAGAGCGAAACAATATCTGTTGGGGGCACCATTCACTTGCAAAGTTCAAATAGTTTAGGAATGATAAAAAGAGATGTTATGGATGCCCTTTTAACATTTGATTATGCATTTACTAAGCTTTTCGAAGTTATTTACTTTCTCAGTATTATGCTCGAGTTCCACTGCTCGTGTATAGAGCTTGATTGCTAATTGATAACCCAAGCATTGGCGTGGTTGATATAATTGAGTACGTAAAGTGCTGCTGTGGATAAACTAAGCTTGAACAACTTGTGTACCTTGATTTTGTATCTTTGGTCCATCTATTCATTCCTAACTGCTGTTAATTTTAAGAATTTCTCCATTCAGTCATGCTTCTTCTGACTTTGAATAAACAGAAGTATGTGGATTTCCTCTGTGCCTGTATTTTAATTAATACTTCCTACTTATGACTCAAATTTTGTAATTGGTGTATTGAGATGAACATTGTTGGCCATGGACGGCCTGACTTTTCATCTTATTACTGAATCTTCAATCTTATCATTTACAACTCTAGGATTTTGGGATGTACATAGAAGATGGGAACTAATTTCAGAATAAATAAAGGGACTGTATGCAACATTGAAGTGTATCCACCAGGCTTATTGATACAAAGCTTATTGATTACACTGACCTAATTGCTTGTGAAACACTTTCTGAAGGAGTTAGAATTTTTATATTTTCTGTCGGCAGTATATAATGATCTGGAAGGTTTAGAGTCATATGCACAATTTAACTTTGTTAATTTCCTATCTGACATTTAATTTCTCTGTTTTTAAAATAATATGTTTCCTTTAATATAGTTTCTGCAAACTGTTACAGGTTCTTTACAATAGAGAAACTGAAAGAAGTAGAGGTTTTGCATTTGTGACGATGAGCACTATTGAAGATTGTAATGCAGTTACTGAAAACCTTGATGGAAGAGTAAGAATCTCTTTATATACACCTGTGAGGACAAACAGGCATTGTGTATGTGTGTCTATATGCATGTCGGCTTACTAATGACTAACAAACTTGATAGCTTTAGTTACAGATCATTTTAATAATCAACTCTTTTCGTTTCTGAGGCATATGCAAATCCTTTCTTACCTTTGAATTGTGCTATTCCAGGAATATCTTGGTAGGACTTTGAGGGTGAACTTTTCTGACAAACCTAGACCAAGAGCACCTTTATACGAAGAAACAGATTACAAGCTTTTTGTTGGGAATTTATCCTGGTCCGTAACAAGTGAAAGTTTAACTCAAGCTTTTCAAGAATATGGAAAAGTGGTTGGCGCAAGGGTTTTATACTATGGAGAAACAGGAAGATCTCGTGGTTATTGTTTTGTATGCTATTCGGCAAAAGTAGAGATGGAAACTGCCCTCGAATCCCTTAATGGAGTGGTATTGGATCCTTCCTCGTCTACATTCTTATGCTCATGCTTAGACAAACCAATTACAATTTTGAGAAGGTTGCTAATCATATCTTGTTCTTTTGCTACCTTAGGAATTAGAGGGACGGGCAATGCGCATAAGCTTGGCACAAGGAAGACGATCATAAGACCAGACAGCAATAAGTATGAACTAGAGAAGGTTCGCAGATATCGGATTGATGTGCATTACTTCTACATATTGCAAATACAGTCACTTGATCGGTGACCCGAAATTCCCTTTGATTTCATGTTTCACTACTAACCATCCACTTCACTATTCAACTTAGTGGGTCTTTGAGAATTTCCTGTTTATCTCTACATAATGCAAATGCTGATTGATTGACAAGGAATATTTGCAATAAAGCATCAAAAAAGTGAAATCTAAATAAATAAAACTGAATGATCATCAAGATTCCCACAGTAAAGAATTGTTGGAAATTCTCAAAGGCCACCATTTAGGTAGTGGAAAATGAAATAAATGGTTAATAATCCTTGTTGTATGGGAAGGAGACATGGTTCTATGCCTTTGGAATCTCGAATATTTGTGAATGCACTCCAAAGAGCTGGTTGCTACCATTTAATGGTACACAGATTGGTGGAAAAGATATCCGAGAACAGTGACTATGGTTTCAAGTTTTTAGCAAGTGGGTTTTAGGTAAAAGTGCATTTGAGAAGTATTGCTTCTTCCTTCGATAAAAGCACTTTTATTACAAGCACTTTTATTAAAGCATCTAGAAAAGGGAAATGCCTAACTATTATTGTGAACCGTTCATGTAACCAGTGCATATATATTGATTATTTTATCTCACGAAGTATTATTGTTATTATTGACTTTTGCTCGTACAAATTTTTGATGGCAGAACTTTTCTAGAAAGCACTTTTAACGACAGCTACAGGTGGCCAAGTTTGGCATACTGTACTTCTGCACCAACTGTGGTCCCTGGTGATGTACCTGATTGCCATTGGCCAAATTAACAAAGAGATCAGAATTTGAAGGAAAAGTATCAAAAACCTTCCCTCATTTGTATGTTAATTACAGAAAGAAGGCAGTTTTGAGAAATCCATCACCAATTTCCCCTCAAATTAGCCATTGTTTATTTTTTGACTTAAGTTTGGGGGTTAGTTAACTTGAAATATCCAAAATACCCCCATTTCTAATGTAGCCATTTTTTTTTAAAAAAAATGAAATGAAAATAATTGCTTTAGTTAATAAATAAAACACACTAAGTTTAGTACGAATTACAGTGTTAATTGCACGTAATTAATTTAATTGATAATAATATTAGAAAATATAAAAATGATATAGATTTTTTTAAAATTAATTATTAATTTATTAAATTTATTTTGTGAAAATTGAAAAAAAATAAACATACATGTATAAGTGTTTATTTTGAGGTTTAGAAAATTTTTAAATGGCATTTTTGGTCATACTGCCATTGGTGAGATAACATTAGTTGGATGGGTACTTCTGACATTTCAGATTGATTCACAGTCAAATTTTAGTCAAAATAAACCGCGGTTAGTTTGAGGGGCGGTTTGTATAAGCTTTCAACAATCCTTTCTGCCTGTAATTAAGCAAAAGCTTGGGGAGAATTTTATAATTTAATCGAATTAAAACTAAAAAAGATATAAATAAAAACCACAGAAACACACAAATAATTGAAAAAAAAAAAAGTAAGAAAGGAATGAAAACAGAGAAAGCAGAAAGTGGGATTAGAATCCCACAAAAACAATAAACACCCAGAAAACCCCAAAAAACCAAGCAAACATAACACACCCAAGCAAATACAACCAAAAAGAACAATCAGTGGAGAAGATCTTATTTCAAATCTATCTCTCTGGGTCTCTCCCTCATCTCTCTCTCTGTTAACCCACATCACATATAGTGTTCCCTCACTTGCTGTCTGTTTGTTGAAGTTATCTGTGAATGGATATTTTTACTTGCTAAAGGTTTTTGTTGGTGATTTTTGTTACAGATCTTGGATTGGATCTAGGGTTTTGTGGGGTTTATCGTGTTGCTTCGAAAATGGCCTCTCCATTTCCTTTTCCAGTCACTGCTGCTCAGGTTTCCCTGTTTTTACTTCACTTTCTCTGTGTTGGTTTTAATTCTTCAATTTGGGTTTGTTTTGTTTGTTGGGATTTATGTGGTAATTTGGGTTTCTGTTTTTGTTTTTTAAAATTCTTTTACCTGATTGGTTCAGGTGGGGACGTACTTTGTTGGGCAGTACTATCAAGTTCTACAGCAACAGCCGGATTTTGTTCACCAGTTTTACAGTGACGCCAGTACTATGCTTCGAATTGATGGAAACAATAGAGACACCGCTACCGCTATGCTGGTATATTCTTTTTATTTCGTTTTGTCTAAATTCTGGCTACTTGATTGAAATGTTGTATTAGCGGTAGTTGTTTCCGTATCGATTCTATAGATCATTCGCTTAATTGGAATGCCTGGTCAATGATGTTCTTGATTGCTCTAGCTTTTTGCCTTGAAGGTTTAATGTCGGAATGGCCATTCCGCTTTACTTTGTTGTGAAAGAAATAAAGAATATGATTGGTTTGTTATTATTACATATACTAGGCTTGTAACTAGTTGTTGTATGTACACCAGTAAAGTATTTTACAAAAGTGGTGCTCATTTGATGTGAGAGCCGTGGATTTCTCTTTCTCTGCTTTCCCAATCATATTAATGTGAAACAGAGATGAAATATACAATTATAGCAATGGGATTATTCTAATTTTTGTGGCAAGAAATTTAGGATTATTATTTTTGTTCAAATTATTTTCATAAATGAATTCAATGGCAGTTTGTTGTGTATTTATATTTTGGGGGCTATAGCAATATTTTTTCTTATAGTTGTCCTGTTAATATCAGGTTGTTATTAACCAAAGAGTCCGTTCATGATGATATGTATTTTTGGGGAGGTAGTTTTAGCACTATCTACATAATTTGAAACTTTAAAGAAAGCAATGGTTGCCAATGTTGTTTAATTTAAATCTTATTTGTCTTAATATAGTTATTGAAAATTTCTTTTTCTTCTCTATTTGGCAGCAAATCCATACACTCATCATGTCACTCAATTTTTCTGCAATTGAAATCAAGACAGCACATTCCCTTGAATCTTGGAATGGAGGTGTTCTTGTGATGGTTTCCGGTTCTGTGCAAGTTAAAGATTTTAGTGGGAGGAGGAAATTTGTTCAAACCTTTTTCCTTGCACCTCAGGAGAAAGGTTATTTTGTTCTTAATGATATTTTTCACTTCATTGATGATGAACCAGTTAACCACCATCCAGCAATCTTATTAGCCCAGGCCAATCTCAATTCCAACCTTAATGCTTCTGCAACAATTCCAGAACCAGGTATCTGTATATCCTGAATTCTGGAGTTCTAGTATTATTATCATCACTTGGTAGAATAATATCTATTCCGTAGAATAACAAAGAAGGGAAATAGGCTATTGACCAATGTTAGGCTATTATATTACGGAATTATAGTGGTTATGTATTTTGCATTCATTCATGTGATATTTTATCATTAGAGAGAATGTTTCTGCGTTCTATGCAATTGCTGAATGTTAATTACGTTCTGTTTGGTCTGGAGTGTGTGATTGATGTCTATGGGAAACTAGTTTATGTCTCACTAATTTCTTATATTGTGACCTTTTCCTACCTTAACTTGAGCTTCATAATAAAATCTTTCTCTGAGATATTGGGCAGAAAAATGTGATATTATGATATGTTCTGAAAAATTAAACTGATTTGTTTGGCAGTATCAAACTATTTGATGGATGGTGAAATCCAGGCAAGGGAGTATGTGGCTCCGGTTGATGTCAAACAAAATGGTCCAGTTGACAACTACAGTTTCCCAGAACAACGGTTACAGCAAGTCCCTGAGGCTCAAAATATTTTGGAGGACAATGCTGCTGAAGACTTGAATGGTTTGCTTCTTAGTACAGCTAATGCTGTACATGATCATCTGCCCGCTTCTGTCGAGGAACCTGTTGGAGAGCCCCAAAAGCACACATATGCATCCATTGTAATTACTACAGTTATTTTATTTTATTCACTGTGTGCTCATGTGCAGGCGCCTCTGTGAATATGTGTGTATATCTATTGAATGAGATATTGTAGACTAATTATCTGTTTTTCTTTTCTCTGTTCTTTTTTCTTTTGTGCTTGACTGTGGAAGCTACTGGTTGCTAAAGAACAATCTGCCCCATCAGTTGCTCCCCAGGCTACTGTAAACAAAAATGCACCATCTGCTTCAGACTGGAATCTTGCTCCTCAGCCAACCACTCAGCAAGCACCTGTGCTTTCAAATGCATATGAAAAGTCAGGATATGACATAGGGGAGGAGGTTTCAGCTGTTGAAGATGAAGGTCATCTTTTAACTGCTATCACTAGACATATTGTTTATGGTGTAGGGACTTTTAATCTGACAAAATCTCATGAGAACCAACATACGGAATGATTACTTTTAATTGTACCCAGAAGAAAAGAAAAGAAAAATTATTTGCTTTTAATTGCTTTTGTAGCTTGAAAATGACAAAGTATTGATTGATTTACTTGAGGCGTTGTTGTTTATATCTGATATGGTGTTATATGAATTATTTCAGGAGAAATAAAGTCAGTTTATGTGAGGAACTTGCTTCCTAATGTATCTGAATCTGAAATTGCAGAGGAGTTTAAAAAGTTTGGTGAACTCAGTTCGGAGGGTGTTGTAATCCGGAGTCGCAAGGTTTATTTCCTAGGCTTATGTTTTGGCTGTACTGCAATATTTCTTTCTTAAACTTAACACCCTAAAATTCATTTCTTGTTTGCAGGATGTTGGTGTTTGCTATG
Source organism: Khaya senegalensis (assembly GCA_032402905.1). Classification (NCBI taxonomy): domain Eukaryota; kingdom Viridiplantae; phylum Streptophyta; class Magnoliopsida; order Sapindales; family Meliaceae; genus Khaya; species Khaya senegalensis. The sequence continues at coordinate 5,216,283 of CP135539.1, read as the reverse complement.
CATTTGTTGAGTTTGAAGATGTATCTGGTGTTCAAAATGCAGTCCAGGTCTGCTTTTTTTGCCTTTAAACATAGCGTACCAGGTTATTGAACACCATAGTTGCTGCTGATTAGCTTTTAAAATAATGTGCATTTTGCAACAGTAGGGGAGGGTCATAAATAGCCCAAATACAACTGGGAGTCTTAGCTCTCAAGGATAAGACTTGAAAATCACAAGGCACTGGGGGTGGGTTTTAACACCTTAAGTGGACTTTTCTATACTATAGAAATCTAGTTGCCTCTGTTGATCCTCATCTGTTGGACTTTTATGATTTTAACAAGATTAAAGCGCTAGCATTATTTATTCCAATTAATAAGGATGCATTAGTTTCCTCCTGCCCCCTCACCCTGCTTTTATTGTTTGTTATTTTTTTTTCCATTCATTGATGTCATCTAGCCATTCTTTAACTGGCTTGTTCATTTTAAAATTGTGCCAGCTTGTTTGATTAAAAGTTGTGTTTGAACTAGAATCTTGAAATTTATATGTTCACTTATCCATGTGTTCCTATTATATGTATGTAGGCGGGTTCTGCACAAGTTGCTGGACGACAGGTGTATATTGAGGAGCGTAGACCAAACAGCAATATACCATCTCGAGGAGGAAGTATGTTTTTTTGTTTTCATATTGATAGTTTAAATAGTAATGATATTTTCTCAATTTTCATACATGTAACCCAGGGGTTGGTTTGAGTAGTAAAAGACCCTTGAATTCTACTAAGAGGTCAGGTTTTCAAAATTCCTTGGGGTAGGTATATCTTATAGATTTTCTTGACGACCAAGTTTGTAGGGAAGAAAACAAAGTTGTAGACATCTATTACAGGTGACTTCTAAGCATAATATGATGACTATTTGGGTGGCTTCCACGATCCCATGTGTTTTCCACTCAATGCTCTTAGAAAGTTACATTGGGTTGAATGAGCCTGATTGGGTGCAAAGGATAAATTTGTCTTCTTCTGCGCCCCAATGTAATAGATCATAATGGTTGCATCTAGAATTATGACAGCAATCTCTGTTCGATAACACTGGGAAATTGAATAACTGCAAGAAGTTGTATGGCTTATGTGCTCTCCACTATATATTAATAACTTTTGCATTGCATCATGAATTAGCAGTCTTTTTTTATTTTTGTTCTTGTATTTCTCCAATGATTGAAATTTTTCTACAGGAAGGGGAAGAGGCCGGGGCAGCTACCTAACAGATGCTCCAAGGGGCCGTTTTGGTGCAAGAAGTTATGGCAGAGGAGGTGGTTATGACGGGGGCGACCGAGACTACAACAGACCAAGAGGAAATGGTTTGTACAGACCGGTGCCACGCCCGGAAAGAGGATTTTCAGGTCACCTAGTATCAAGAAGTGGACAGAATTTATCAGAGTAGACATTCTAGATCTTCTCACAAAGGGAAGAGATCAAAGTTTTGGTTCCAACCATTTAGCTCAACATATTCTTCTTTGTTGGTTTCAGGAACTATATATTGATACCTTGAGAAGTAAGTTTAATCTACATGTGATGTCATTGTTGATTTGAAGGGGTTTTCCAATACTTATTTTATTTGATAAAGTTTCTAATTTAATGGGTAAATCACATGTTCAATTTTGAGCTGATTTAATCCAATTGAAGTGACTTTTAGCATTGGCTCTCTAATTGATAGAACTTCTTCACTTTGATTTGTCTAATATTTCCTTTATTCATGCATTAAATGTAAAAGTTTGGCCTCAAGTGTTTTAGATGTTATAATTTTTGTCTTAGCATCACATGCAGTGGAAAAAACCAGCATTCACAAATAGGATTCAACATTTTTGAATCTTTCGTGTATGGCTTAAGCATAGATTTTATTGATACAACACAGCCAAGTGATCAACTCTAGCAAATAGCATGGTCTCCGAGCCTTTGCCTTGTTTGTGCTCTCCCGAGTATTTGTTTTATTTGTCCTCTTTGATGTCCCTTGTCAATTGTACCAAAAAAGTATGTATTGCTGTTTACTTGATGCGCTTTGAGAATGAGATTGCCGGCTAGTAATCTGTGCTAGGCTTAAGCATTTGTTGTCATCGCTCCTTGATGGAGTTGAGGCACCTGCTGAAAGTGATCTTCATCTTCTGTTTCCCAGAGGAAGTTAGCATATGCTGCGAGAACATGGCTGAAAACGGAAAAAAGGAAACATAGCAAATTCATGAAAATTCATCTAAGCACAGTTAATTCAAATGCAAAGGGAGTATGAGAGTTGTAGCGCACACGCATAATACAGGAGACATGGTGATTCTGTGAGAATATATCTTACCTATCTCCAGGAGTAGCTTCAACTGCTCGCTCAAAATAGCTCAAGGCTTTGTCACGATCATGGTGAAGTTCCCACACCAATCTAGCATATTGTGACATGATTTCACCGTCTGCTGGATCAACTAGTATGGTCCGTGAGTAGTACTCCTCTGCTCCTTGAAGGTCTCCTTTCTGTCAACCAAAACCAGTAAAATTGCAGACTTCAAATACTGTTTACGGCAACGATTTAATTCGGAAGATTAAGAAGACGAACTCCAAACTCGGACAACCAATATCTTTAGAACTCAGATAACAAGCGTTATTCTTTGACCACTAGAGCAAAGTTAAGTAATCAGCAGTCCAAGAGAAACATGTCAGTAACAATAATGCTGCTGAAATCCATTAATTACATTGGTCTATTATTCGTGTATAAGGAATTTGTAGCTTACCTGATACAAGAATTGTGCATAATTTCTCAGAAACAAAGCATTGCAAGGATTTTCCTCAACCATCCTCCCGAGATACTCCTCAAGACTGCCACTGCTGTTGCCATCCGCTGCCTTAGAGTTTGCCACATCAATCCAGAGCCCTGCTGCAGTGTGCGAGGATGGGCTAACCGGCTCAAGCTTATTTGGATCCCCCTTTTTAATCTGCGGAAAAATTTAAGAAGCATTGCAACCAGTTCAACTATGATACCAAATGCCAAAAAGAAAACCAAAAGAGGGTTAAGAAATCAATATTCATATAACCATGGGTTATGGAAAAGATAGTACCTGAATGTGTTCTTGTTGTGCTGTATCATCTTCCTCATCATTCTCCACTTCCCAGAGGAAACTTGCATGAGCTGCTAGAATATTGCTGAAAACAAGATATGAAAGATTTAAATTTTGGGCATGTCAATCACAAGATCGATGTCAACTTCCCTCTAGAAATCGAACCGACTCAATTCAGAGCTAACTCCACCTGTTTGGAAAGTGAAATTGAAGAGGCTAATCTGTTCAAGAAATCAGGTTATGCAAGCAAACTCACCTATTTTGAGGAGCAGCTTGAACTGCACGTTCAAAGTAAATTGAGGCTTTACTTTGGTCATGATGAAGCTCCCAAATCAGTTTTGCATACTGCATCAAAATGTCACCGTCTCCAGGATCTGCCATTGTAGCGCGATGATAGTAGTCCTCAGCTCCATAAAGGTCTCCCTTAGCCTGTCAGGACAACAATAAACGATCACAAATGGCATCAGTAAGCATAATTTCTCATATACATAGTCAAAATTTCCTCATAAGCTACTCAATGACTAAATTAAACCAGAATCAGAAAAGGGAGATTCGAATTATTCTCTCACCTGCAGGAGCTGAGCATAATTTCTTAGAAACAGAGGGTGGCAGGGGTATTCATCAATCATTCTCTGGTAATACTCTTCAGCATCGGCGCCGTTATCGAAATTCGGCAGAGTGAAATCAATAAGTTGCCCATCATAGTCAAAACCAGAAAAATCAATCCCAAGTCCTGTGGCAAGATACATGGGAGGACTAACTGGCCGTTCAATTTCTTCTCCAATCTTCAAATCACGAATTCCATTATTCAATCCATCTTCATCATCTTCTCCCTCTTCCTCAATCATCCCCATATTCTTCTTCTCACTCCCAAAACTGAAATCACCAGCTTCTATGCAGTCGCCGATTGTAACAGTTCTAGTTAAAGTTTCTTCTCTCTGTGGCAGATCTCCATCATCTTCCTCAGAATTAAATATCGAAAACGAAGGTTCAGTTCTCAGCATGGTTCTGTTATGTAAGAGAGAAGACTTCTTCTGTGCATTCAAATAACGAAACTCTTCAATATCACAAGAAGTATAAGCCAACCCTTTCAAATCTCCATCCGAGAAAGCTCTTCGAAATCCTTTATTGGGTTCTTGATTGCATTCAGAAGGTGAGTGAGGAGAAGAGGAGGAACATGAGAATGGTGTCGAATTGAGTTTGTGCAGGCCGCCGCGAGAGGAGGAGGGAAGTTGTGTGATGGTGTCGTCAATCTCTTTACTGGGAATGTTGGAGAAAGAAGGGATAAGGGATCCAGTAACCGGTGTTGACGAGCTTCTGGGAAGCATGTTACTTAGATCTACAAAAGCGATTATAGGATTCTGTGCCCAATGAGCTGCGAATGAGCGGATTGTATGGGATTAATAAAATAAATCTAATCCCAAGACAAAACTTACAATTACATCATGACATGAGACGATGAAGATGAAGCCAATCCATGCATGTATGAACTGTGAGTTGATAACTTGATGTCAAGATGCACGTGATTCCATTTGAAGTTAAGGGATTCCTTTCTTACAAATCCCGTGAAAAACAAAGCATCACATGACCCAAGACATGACATGGCATGCATGCATGCATGACAATACATATATGTAGATGACGTATTAGCAGATCCAGCGAATTTACTGACCTTTAGCTGTTGGAAATGGCTGTGCTGAGAGAAAAGATGACTCGCAGAGCTCTGTTTTGGGGAAGAAGGACAAGAATATGACACGTGTAATTTCTCTTGAATACATTAGGGCTCACGTGTCATTGTCATCGTGATCTTCTTTCTGTGAATTTTCATTTTTCATTCAATTGTGATGCAAGAAAATAACCATAAATATTAATTATGAGTTGATACAACAATTAAAGAATATATATATTTAATTAAAAATTAAATATTAATTAAACTTATAATTTGATCGCAATATAAATAATTCTAATTAATTTATTTGATATATATTTTGAGATAACAACGTAAACTTTTGTCTTGTAAAATTTTGGATATTATTATAAAATTTTTAAAATAAGTTTGAAATTGTTATAGATTTTAAATAATTTATTTTATTATGTTAAAAATAATTAATTATAAAGAGAATTACTTAAATATTTAATAAATTTTATTTTAAAATTATTGTGAGTTTCAAAATATTTTATATGCGTTTGACAAATTTAATGCTAAAATCTTTTGATAATGCAAATAACTAAAAATATACACAATATTAAATAAAAACTATTAGATAAAAATAGGATTTTTTATATATTAATTTTGTTTGTTTGTAATTTTAATATAATTTATAGTAAAAATAATTTTTTTAATTATGTTTTTTCTAAAAAAAAAATTATTATATTATCTAATTTTAAACTAACCTTTAATACCATAAAAAAGATTCATAATTATATCGACTAATATTTTCGACCTATATTACCTGTAACACTAGTTTATATTTTAAACTTTTACTAATTATAATCTCATATTTAAGTGAAGAAGGAAATTAAGAATTGGGTTAATTTTGATATCATATGAAATTAATTTTTAAAATATTATAATTTTTAGAATTTTAAAATGTAATTTAAAATTTTAGTAATGTAATTTCTAGAAATAAAATGTTTATTGAGTAAAATACTATAAAATGTTCTAGTCTTATTGTTTTGTCACTTAAATAAGGATTATTTTTATTTTTTTTTTATTTTTAATTAATTTTTATTTATTAAAAAATAAATAAAAATAGAGAAAATAAAATTTAAAAATTTCATGTTTAATTATTAAATTTTTAAAAATTAAAATACAAAATATGAGGAGAAGATTCTAATCTGCCGGCCGAAACTCAAAAGTACCCACCACACAATCTGTCAATGCATCATTCTTACAGAAGATGAGGCTAAGTTGTCTAATTGTAATAAATACCAACAATCTAACAGCATTCACAATGTCACCCAGCTAGATTTCCCGCCAACTAATCTTAAGAACATTCCCATTCAACTAACAGAAATGAATTAATTATTGACAATTTGGTTCAAATATAGCCTGTAATCTTGTTTGCATGAACCTGGGTCAAACAACTAATTACCAACCAAATACCATTTCCATTGGCTTCGCTCTTCTTAAACAAATATCCAACGCTCGCCTTCCGAATTCTCTTATTCTCTCTCTTCCCCATTTGCTCTACTAGTTTCACCTCCTTTGATGCTAACAAGTCCCCCCTTCGTCCTTACTTCGGACGTCGGGCGGCAATAGGGCCCCTCCTATCATCGTCGCCACCTGCTAGAAATCTTTCTCTCGTTTATCATCTTTATCCTTGATCAGTTGTTGTTTATCGTTTTCAGGTGTTTGATTGTTTAACGATGTCTTCGTCTATACTCGCTCCTTTTCAACTGCTGGAACTCAACATAATCTCCGCCCAGGATCTTTCCCCGGTCTCCCGTTCCATGCGAGCGTATGCGGTGGCTTGGGTTCATCCTAACCGTAAGCTTTCCACTCGTGTCGACGCTCATGGCCGAAATAACCCCACTTGGAACGATAAATTTGTGTTCCGTGTTGATGAGGAGTTTCTTCGCAACGACACCTCGGCTGTGATGATTGAGATCTTCGCTTTGCATTGGTTCCGGGACATTCACGTTGGGACTGTACGTGTTTTGGTGGGTAATCTGATTCCTTCGCCGGCAATGTCTCGCAACCAGTCGAGCAAGAGTTTGGGAATGAGGTTTGTTGCACTGCAAGTTCGCCGTCCGTCGGGGAGGCCTCAGGGGATCTTAAACATCGGTATCTCGCTACTTGATAGTTCCATGCGTAGCATGCCGTTGTATACGCAAGTCAGCTCTGCAGTTGGATATCGCCATTTGATGGGCGAGGAGGATCCATTCGCGAAAAACACGAGTACGATCGTCAGTAATAATCAAAACTCCATTTCATTCGTCGGGAAGTCTGATCTCCGTCGGACAAAGAGTGATACCAGTTCCATGATCGGGTCGGCAATTCCCCCCAGATCCAAGGTCAAAACTGGAAAAGCAAATTCCATGGTCAGCGGGTCTGAACAGGGCAGGAAGAAAATCAAAAACGGAAGTTCAAAATCTAGCTCGATATTCAGTGGATCAGATATATTTAAGAAGAACAACAAGGTTTGCAACTCCACCTTGAGCGACTCGGATATATTGAAAGATCCGTTCAACAAGCCAAACCCGGGAAAAGTCGGTATGTTTAACGGTTTCGAAAAAATTGATTTGGACTCGTCAACGAGGGGTAAAATCGTAAAAGCAGGATCGACTATTAGCGGGTCGGATGCTGCAGACCCACCCACAAAAAGGGACTCGCCGGCCGCACAGATCAAGAAACAAAACGGGTTGGAAAACGGGTCACCGCGCAAGCCGTTTTCGAATGGCCAAGGATACGGATATGTGTCCCCGAATGTACTAAAATTACACAAAAAGGGAAGCCAGCCGGTAATAACCCAATCCGAGCTTGGTCCATCGCCGTCGGAGGTGGCTGCAGCCAAGGCGAAAGAGAAGTTGCTAAAGCAAGCAAACGACGAAGATAGCTCTGTCGTGATGGCCTGGGAGAAGGACAGCAGCGTGGAAGGATTGCAATCGAAACTGGAGCGCTGGAGAGCCGAGCTGCCTCCACTATACGACTCGAGTTTTCTGTCTAGCAGCGCCGGCGGAGGAGGAGGTGGAGGTACGACAGCCAGGCACAGCCGGAGGCACACTGACGGCAGCGCCGGACCCGGATTGTTTTCGTGTTTCGGTAACATATGCGGATGTGAATGCTCCATTGTTTGCGGGTCGGGCAATTCGGGTAAAAAGGGTCGGAAGAAATGGGGCAGTAGTGGGCGCCTGATTCGAAGCCCGTCAATAAATAATTCGGACTTTATTTGAGTGAACAAAGTGCGTCGTCGTTTTGATGATCACACGTATGGGCGCAGGATAAGGGCTTGCACACCAATGGTGGATGTTAGAGAACTGAAGTCCGTTAGGCCATTTCCCACCTCGAAAACAGAAATTAAAGGCATACGGCATTCTGTCCGTACGATTGGTGGTTTGTACGGAGAATCTTATTCTTTATATTATTCTTTTATTTTTATGACAAAATTAAGAATAATGTGGCTTGGGGATTAGGACTTTTTTGTTCATTGAAAATGAGATTTGTATTGTATTTGTTTTATCAATGAAATATTGAAACTTATTTATCTTCTAAGATTGGAGAAATATTGTTTATTATTTAATATTATTTTTATATAATTAATAAATATATTACTAATAAATATAATAATTTAGTTATTTTTATATTTTTTATTATAAATAATTTATGGTATCTAAAACTGATGATTTAAGTTTTATTTATATTAAATTATGATGATTTTTAAATTATAATTATTATAAGATAAAAGTACTTAACGTTATATATTAATTTAAAATATGTGAATTTCAATTAAAAATTTTTGTTATCAAATATTTTTTTAATTTTATTTTCAAAATATAATAAAATTGTCATAATTTAAAATAAAATTTTAATATGATTTATTCATATAAAAACATTAAACTTAGATTAGTTAATCAACAAGCAGATGCACTAGATTGAATGACTTTTCTTTTTTCATTTAATACTTGAATCTTGAATTACAAACATATTCTCATGTTATTGTTGAGATTAAGCAATAAACAAATACAAGGGAGATCATGTTCTTCAAATAGGCAATATTATTTCAACTGAATCATTCATGTTTCTTCTTAAATTTGTATCAAGTAAAATTTGGTTTTTTAAAAAATTTATATTGATCAAAATTATGGAAAAATCTCTTAATTTAATTATTAGACAATTTTTATAAAGAATATTGTTGGTTATCTTTTAAAATAAATTTTAAATTCATTATTCATATTTTCATATTAATATGAATATTTTCTTTAAAAAAAATATGGTTGATAAATGAATCATTGCTTACTATTGTAAAACCTAAGAAAATATTGAAGATAAATTTCATTTATGCTATAAAGGCTAAATCAAATTAGGTAACATTTGTTTTTCTCTCCTTTATCTTGGCATGACAAATTTATTTTATTTTTCTTAATTAGAAATTCTTAATCTCCTTTGTATAATATTGTATATAAATTTTAATTACAGGTCCTAAGATCATAAGTAAAGCTACTAAGTAATTCAATCTCAAAAATAAAATTACTAATAGGGTTAAGTTTATAAATAAAAGTGATTATACTTAAATGTGTGAGAGTTCTCATAAAAAATAAGAAACTTACTTTAAGTATGTCGTCTATGAACTTTTGTTGAGGTTTTATAATTAAATATGTGAAAATCTTTATAAAAAAGGCAATGACTACATTTAAATGTGTGAAAATTCTCAAAAAAAAAAAAAAAAAGAAGTAGTTATGCTCAAATACGTGAGGACTTTCATAAAAAGAAAAATGATTTTTTTAATTGAAAACTTATAGTTACTTCGTAAAGGCATGAGTTCGACAAGAAGTGGGTAAATTCAATTTAAATTTAAAATTCAGATTGATCCATAATCGTCATTTTAATTTGTATCAATTTGATTTAATTCAATAATATGACTCACATTAAATCTATTCAAATTGACAATTATCAATTTAAATCAGTTTAGACAGTCAATTTGGGTATAAACCTAAAATATTATCATAGTTATAAAATCTAATTATTTTATCAAATTATATTTATTTCAAAATAAATAAAAAAATAAATCTAATTGTAAGGCTTATATTAAAATACATTTATATTTAGGATAAAGAAGTGAATTTAATTGCAATGTTCACATCAGATTATATTTATTATTAGGACAAAAAATAATTGAATTGAAAAGTTCATCTATTGAATTGTCAAATTTATAATTCTAATTCTTTTATAATGTGAAATAGGTAATAAAAAATTGTCAAATAAAAAATTTTACCCTTTTTTTTTAACAACTATTGAATTGGAATGATTTGGATTAAGCTCAATCCAAAAATGATCCAATTATTGTGATTTGATTTTTTTAAAATCGAAATCGATCTAATAAACTTTTAAACTAATTTAAATTATCAATTTGAATTAGTTTGATTTAGATATACCCACTCGAAGCTAAACTACAAAAATAAGAAAGAAACAACTAAAACTTTACCAAATAGTAAATTTCTGACACTTAGTTTGATAGGCATAATTTTAAGAAAAGATAAATGTCACATGACTCCAGTGTCATGACATTTGTCAAAAAGAATGATTCAATATTAATTAAATTAAAAAATTAATATAAAAACTAAAAATTAAAATTAATAAAGTAAGAGAGAAAAAAAAGATTAAGAAAAATAATTATGTTTATTTCAATTTTGAAAATTTCTTTTCTAAAAATATTAATTTTAATAATTGAGTTGATTGTTAAAGAATTAATTTTGACAAGCTCGCTAGTATCTCTAAATTTATTTTGTTTTACAAAAAAAAAAAAAAAAAATTAACGAATTAAAGTGTGATAAGAGATACTTTTAAATTTATTTTGTTTTATAAAAAAAATAATGTTAACGAATTAAAGTGTGGCACAAGGACAAAAAATCAAGTCGTCTATTAAAGCAAAAAATCACATTAATATATACAATGAAAAAAAACTATAAATATATATATATATATGTAATTTGTGAAATCAGAAATAGTGAATATTATGATGATATTATTATATTGGGGTTGGCTACGCTATATAAGAGTATTGTTGTTCCTTTATTGTTTTGTGGTGTTGAACTTGAAATTGATTTTATAAATTTAAAATAAAAAAATATTAAAATAAATAATAAATAATATTTAAAATACACGATAAAAATTTTAAAATATAAATAAATTATACTTGAAATAATTTTAAAAATATTTGAAATACTCTTTAGAATAGTTAAAAAAATAACAGTATCATTACCCACAAGTACTATAGTAAATCTCTATTAGATTTGATTTTAAAATTTATATAAATTTATAATTAACCCTATGATTCAACATAAATATATGCTCATGCATGGAAGTAACCTCTATTAAAATTTTGAAAATTTATGATAAATTACAAAAATTAAATAAAAATTACTAAATATAAATTTTGATATTTTTATATTTAAATTATTATTTAATAAAAATAAATAAAATTTGAACTTGATTATGTTATAATCAAGTATTGTTACAATTTTTAAAATAAAACTTGAATTTATAATATAAATTTTAAATTTTTTTTTTACATAAAATCTAAAATATATAAAATAAATGATAAATAGTACTCAAAATATAAATAAAAAATTTAAATATTTAATAAATAATATTTAAAATATTAATAAAAAATTTAAAATTTGAAAGGTTAAAAAAAAAATTGCAATGTACAGAACTTATAAAAGAATATCCCCACACGACACCGTTTGGATGGTGGGCCCGGTTCAAGGAAACCTTCCGTACCAATCGTCATTAATGCCTGTGCTCATAGCTGTGCTTAGCCTTCAAGCAATTAACACAACGCCCCCTCGCTGCCAATTCAATCCCACGCGCTTCCTTTTTCTTACAAGGCACGCTGCATTTTAATTTGTCTAACAAACACGTTTTAACATTTAGCTTCGCAGTGTTGAGCGGAGAAGCGTGTGCGCGTGGAGTAGAAACAGAATCATTCTGTTTTATTACATATTTGTTTACTTTATTTGTTCCGAATAAAAAGTGTCAAGCTGTCTCGGACTAAAAACCGCGAGTTAAAGGTTTGGTCCCCCGGTCAGCGGCGTACCCTGTCGGATTACGTGGCGCTCAGCCACAGGTCGGAGGCATGTGTTTCTGTCGGCTTGTCTCTCCAAAGCGACAACCTCCTGCCTTTCTACTCTTTCATCTTTTTCCTCTACTCGTATTTATACTCATCCCTATGTATAAAAGTACACCTTATTAATATTATTTTTTTTATCTTAATTTATTTAATTTCATAAAAAAATGTCTGCCTTTGCTTTTTCACAACACTAATTTATTATTATTATTATTATTATTATTATTTACTATTTTTATTTTACATAATGCAAGACATTTAAATTTTGAAAATATATTATTTTAAACTTTTTTTTTTGTTTTAGGGATAATATTTTTCGTTTTTCTATTTTTTTATATATTTTTTTAATAAAGATTTTAACAAAGATATGATTTTTATTTTTATTTTTTTTATAAAATATCAATTAATATTACTTTTATTGCATGTTATGAAGCTATAATTCAATCCATTCAAAGTGTCGGATCAAATCAAATAGATATTTTGATGATTGTGATTATTTGGATAAAATAGTAAAACATATATTAAAATTATGTCAAGCTTTTGTATGAATAGGTGAACTAGATTGTGTTTATATTTTAATAAAATTATTAACATTCAGTATAATTTAAATTTTTTTAAAAAAATTATTTTAAAATAAAATTGAATTTTATTATGAGTATTACAAAATCAATCAATTTCAAATTAGATTAAGTTCTTAAGAACTTCACAAATCTCAAATATATTATTATTATTATTATTTAAGAATATAATTCAACACTTTTAAAATTCCTAAAATTATTCATGATGCTTCCTTTATTTCTCAAACAAAATATACTAAATTGTGGAATGGCACATAAAAGGTTATATAAATATTTGATTAAATCAACTAATTAAAATTGTATTAATTTGCTCTTGTGTTTTTGGGTATCCCCACATTCCATTTGCAATTGCTTGCATACAATCTTTTTCTTTAGGTCTCAACTTTCTAAACACAAGGCTTTGTGCTCTTTTATCCTTAAAATAGAGGACAACCACATTGGAAGAATGGAAGAGAGGGGCATATATTGGACAAGTAAAGATTAGAATATGCCCCTTCTTTTTTGGCTTGTAAAAAGACCAAAACTTTAGGCTTTAATTTAATCTATGCCTTTTATTTTAAAGTTAAGTGACACATAATCTCTAATTAAGCATTTGTTAATATTCTTTAATTGAATAGTTTAAAAATGATTGTAGAGAATATTTAGAATTTTGTGATATAACTTTTTTAATGGGTAATTTTGTTTTTGGACTTTTTTTTAAAGTTAAATTTTAAAGTGTATTGTTTTCTTGTTTTACTAAATAAATTTTATATAAAAAATAACATATTAGCATGTTCAATCATGAATTATTAGTTAAATAGATATATTAAATTTATTTTATATTATTTAATATAAATTTTAAAATTTATAAAAAAAATTAAAATATATAATAAAAAAATTTAAAATAATTAATATAAAAATTAAAAAATTAAAATATAAAGTAAAAAGATATATTATAAATAATTTTGATTAGACATTTAAAGATGTGACCAGAAAGTAATTTACAATTGTAAAAGTTCACAAAAACATCATATCTTATGCATGTAAAATCATTAGCCATCATAATAAAAGAGACAAATCTATTATCACTCTTCACTCTTTTGCAGAATGAAAAACTATAATTGTAGTAAATTCCTCCATAAAAAAAAAAAAAAAAAATTTGTTGCCTTTTTAACGCTTGAATTGATGACTAAGCCCAAGTACAGTGACAACAAACAACAAAATGCCACTAGTGTCACAACTGTACAAAATCATGGCAGATTAAAAGACAATTCCAACCAAGAAGTTGGAGCCCAAGCCAGCTGCTTCAGTTCTATCAACACTGCTTACAGCCTCACAGGTTTCTTGGGGATTTCAATCTCTGTGTTTTTGGTTCTTTTGGGTATAATTTTTGATATATTTTTCTGGTATCTCAATAGATTCTAAAGAAACGTGATCATGCCAAGAGAAAATGGAGTAAGAGAAATGGTGAGAGTGCTTGGCGCACTACCGGACACATGGGTCCCATCATCATCACTTCCTCCACCTTCTTCCCTTTCCACCCAAAACTCCGAATTCCTTTCTTGCACTCTTAAAACTATTGTTCTTACTCGCTCTTCTTTTCATTTCTTGACTGTCAAATCCTGAACAACCCCCACCCAAAAAAAAATAGAAGGAACTCTCCTTGTTTCTTGTTGTTGTCATGCAAGGTGGTCTTAGTTTACTTGGCGGCGGCGGCGATGTAGGAGGTGGTGGTGGCGGCTCTAATAGGGTTGAGAAAGAGTATGTCGAGGCAAGTTCATACCCAGATGACGATGGGAGTGATGAGCTGGAGCTTGGACTGGGGCTGAGTCTTGGCGGCGGTGGTGGTGGAGGGAAAGGGAAAGTAAGTGCATGGGGTGAGTGTGGTAGAATTTTGACAGCAAAGGACTTTCCTTCTGCTGTGGTCACTCAAGCAAACAGAGCTAATGCTTCTTCTGCTGCTGTTTCCGGAAATAAGAGAGCTGCTGACTCTGTTTCTCATGAGGGTGGATCATCCCCTCCTGGCATCGGGTTAAATTCTTTTACTGCACTAACTTTTTTGTATTCTATGTGTATTGTTTATTAATATGCATGCATGCTTACATTTTCTTTCTTGTATATGTTTGATAAGAAAAACGGTGGAAAGGGTACTGCATATATGAATATGCAAGTATTTTCATAAGTATGAGCCAGTAAGAACATTTTCTTAGATTTAGCAATAAACCAACTTAATTAAGCCATATCAACTTTCTTGATCCTCTGTTGTCTTTGCACTGAGAATTTTTTTAAAAAAATTTATTTCCATTTATGGTTTGCTACATCATCCTATTCCATTTTTTTTTTTTTTTTTGCTTTTTCTTATTTAGCAATTAATAAGTGTTTAGGCTACTATATGCCTACTTTATTCCGGGTCTGTATTCTCTTCATATATTCTATGATTAGTTATGCCGATTTTGTGATAAAAAGGTGATTTTTTGCACACTGACAAATTCCATTTTGATAAATTGTTTCTTATCCTTTTCCTTTTAATGTTTAGTTATTCATTGCCATAAATTGTTTTGTGGGAACAGTCAGGTTGTGGGATGGCCCCCTATTAGAGCTTATAGGATGAACAGCTTGGTTAACCAAGCAAAGACTCCGAGATCTGAAGAAGAGAAAGTGACCATTGAAAAAGACAAACCAAACGATAATTTGAAGAAGAAAATTTGCAATGGGTACAAAACCCATAGTACTTTTAATGAGAAAGGGCATCTTGGATTTGTTAAGGTGAATATGGACGGAGTTCCAATAGGAAGGAAGGTGGATTTGAATGCTCATGCCTGTTATGAGACTTTAGCTCAAACATTGGAGGAGATGTTTTTCAGCTCCATCCCAACAATCAATTCCATCAGTAAGTTCTCTTCCTCTTTGTGCTACAATCTTTGAATTGTTCAAAATTGGACTAATAAAGGATTTTGTTCATGGTTAGTTGTTTTAATTATGTTCATATTTGTTAGCTGATATGAAAATTGATGCATGCCCCGGGCATTATGTTCAATCAACTAAACAATTGTTGTTGCTTTATGTTTCTTTGCTTGATGTTTGTGGTATTTTTTTGGTTTTATTGATATTGACACTCTGATTATGTGATTGGGATCAGGTGGAGAGAAGGATCCTGGAACAGAGCTCTCTAAGCTTTTGGATGGATCATCAGAGTTTGTGCTCACCTACGAAGATAAAGAGGGAGATTGGATGCTTGTGGGAGATGTTCCTTGGGGGTATGTATCTATCATTAACACAATTGCAAAATTGTGATTTGCTGAATACAAGTGCAAAAATATGTAATTTAATCTGTGAGTGCAAGATCTGCGGTTGCAACTGCAATGCTTAGCATTCATGAACCACAGTTTTTGGGCTAGCCCAGTTGAGAATCTTACACCTAATGAGTTATTCAGTACTTGAATGATCAAAATATTGCTGTTGTTTTAAATATATGTTTCTACTTCTCTCTGATCAAAGAGAATGATAACAGGAAAAGATGTTTCTTGGTTCAATTTGTTTTATTACCTTTTCCGGATGCTCACTATTTATGTTTTCTTCTTGTGATCAGGATGTTTCTCAGCTCAGTAAAAAGGCTTCGAATCATGAGGACTTCTGAGGCAAATGGACTTGGTATGCATTTGGCTAATTCTTTTTACCGTTTTCTGCTTTTGCTACCCCTTTACTTTCTAAGTCTAGCTAATCCTTTTATTACAGCTCCAAGATTCCAACATCGGAATGATATACAAAGAGCAAAGCTGGTTTAGTGCTGTCCTATAATCTGAATTCCCGAAAGATGAAGAAACAAACAGTTTGCAAACTGAAGCTAAAGAATAGTAGACAAATCGAGGAGTTCAAGCATTTCGCCAAAGATTGTTTTTCTGGTCCTTTATTCCCCGTTGCTTTTTAGGGTTATCCTCAACCCGTATCCGGTTCTTGCTGGTTTCTGTTTTTGTTTTGGTAGGCCATATTCATTTTAGGTTTTCTCTCTATATAGTGCTTCTATACAGGGGCGTGCTCAATTACTTTGACTATGCCGCTTTCTCATACTGTAAATATGGGAGTACTTGATGTCTAGAGTGTTGAGTTTTGCTACAATGCAATGCAGTGGAGTCAGTCGTTCTCTTGGTCACAGAAGAAAAAGCTTGTGTGGCTTTTACCTATTGATGTTTTGTGTTGGTTGGCTATGTTTTCAGTCTCTGATGATGCCTGATTGAACCTAGAGCTTGGAAATATTCTGTTTTCAGCCTGGCATACTTCAATTAATTGAATCTTTACGGCTTAATCATTCATTTGTATCATTCAAGACTTCCATGCAGTATCTAATGATTTTTACAAACTGGGATCGATTAGTTTCAGTTCCAGCTATTAGAAATCTTCCTACCCTTCTGCAGGAACTAATACAACTTCTGAAAATTCCCAGGCAAAACCAAGTGCAAGTACCCTGTTTACAAATTATAAACCCTAAACCCAAAAAAAATCATTACACTTGAATCTGAAACAGCATAAAACACACTGATTATATGCTTTTATCATTTTTCAGGAACAAAATCCTGGACAAATTTGGCCAAAAGTTTAGAGACTAACAAAATCAGACATATTCTTCCATGTCCATGTGCATCATTTCAAAGACATTAATGGAATGAGTGCGAGTTGAAAAAGATAGTGTTGAGGGAAAAAGGGACAGACTTGCGTCTGAAGATAATGCAATGATTCTGATTTTGACTGCAGATGAATACTCATGAACATTTTCACTTTCTTTTACTTTGATTATATTATGTGGGAATGGGAATGGGACAGACACAACTGTATCTCATTTACTTCTCATTCTACCTTTTATCTCTAGATTATTCCTTCTCAAATTTTCTTGCTAGTCGTCAAGAGAGTCGCCTACAAAAGTTCTCTGCCCCTTTTTCTTGTTTAAATTTCTCTTCTTTAATTTGTCCATGAAATTTTATGAATCCCTCCACCATCTCCAATGCATCTCTCTTTTGCTACACATGTAGTTTCATGCAAACACAAATTACAGAAATTGGAACACCGACACAGCTGGAAAGCTGGCTTATTGGCATTGGCCACGGTTCCCCAAACTGGACAACTAATCCTTAGAAGTCCTTAATGGGTGGAAGAGAAGATGATTCACAATTATTATATCCCACTCCACTCCATTGATTATTGCCGAGTAAAAATGTAAAGCTGTGAGTTGGATCATCATCCTTATTGCATTTATTTTTGCCGTACGGTGCACATTGATCTGCTCTACTCAAAAAATGTCCATTCAGCAAACTGATGGTGAGGGCCTGTGATTCTTAGAATGTGATTTTGTCAGTTTCTTTCATTGTGTTTCCCCAAAATTGTCTTAGTTATTATGATTACCATTTTTTTTTAAAAAAAAAAATACCAATAACCTCAAGTCGGTCTATAATTTTCCTTAGATACTGCAGTATCTCTGTCCACCACTAAATATAGTTTGAAATAATGCATAAGGGAGAACATGTCTGATTTTATCAGCCTTTTGGCTAAAAAATGATAAAAGCATATGAATATTTAAGTCTCAGATGTGAGATTGTGAGATTTTAATCTACAGATTATATTTGCTGTCTGTTGTAGAATGAAGTCACTGATTATCAAGTAAACGTGAACATTTATCAACAATTTTGTATGAAAATATTTGGACATTATACAACCTGCGGTTCCATCGAGTGAGATGTTAAATCATCAATGACAATCATATACCATTCATCTATCAGATAAAAGCCTTATACTGCAAATCCTTGTCCAAATAGCCTTTATTAAAGCTGTTATTATAAATATTTATTTCATTAAAACCCACTTAACTATGATAGTGTCATAACATACAAACTCAGTTGGAAGCAGCAGAACAGAAAACAGTACTTCAGATCCAGGTTGCACTCAAAACACCCTTGCTAACAGGAATCTTACACCATATCGTACATAGCACAAAAAGGTCATAGAATACCAAGTGGTCGACTCAGAATTTAGACGTCTACTGCAAGAACTCTCTAGGATCAGTGACATAACCGGTCAAAGCAGATGCTGCTGCTGTGTATGGTGAAGCAAGATATATCTGGCCTTCCTTGTGTCCCATCCTACCAGGGAAGTTCCTATTAGTTGTTGAGACACAGACCTGCAATGACAGACAGCCTCAGAAGAGTTGAAACAAATGTTATAGCGTACTGAAACTAACAAATGGCGCATCCATGTGAATATTGATCAGATTGGTCAAGAAAATGGATAAAATGTGAAACCAAACTCATACTGCACCCCACCCATCTGGAAAACTTGGTTCAGTTCCTCCATCTATAAGAGGACAAATTGGGGAACAGTTACATTAGTAGACAAAGAAGCAAGCAGCCCATAGGACACTTTTGTTGTGAGCTGATCATTAAGCAGAAAATCAGTTCATGCAGCGCTTAGGATAGGTTTTTTGTTAGAGAGGATAGGTTTTAGATGATTAAAAGATTTCTACATTTTGCATATTATAACTCTCAGCTTCCTCAGTCATATTTGATTTGTACGAGTACCTACAGAATTCATCATTGTTGGGATTTGCAGATGCAAATACTGCCAGCAGCAGTCCCAATTAGTATTGTTAACAGTCTATGCTCGTATGAAGATCAGTATATGGCATTAGGAAATGTATACAAATGAACCGAGAGCTACTTCAGATCCAACGGTCAAACTATATGCTGCTGAAGATGTCACAGTAGTGGGAAAAAAAAATACTTGCCATGGCTTCATTCATGCGTGCATAAGTATCTTTAGGGCCACCCAAGCAAGCACCACAGCTAGGACTTGCAGGTGTGTCGCAACCAGCTTCTTCAAATATCTGGGAGCAAGTCTTGCCACCAGATCCTGGCACTGGAAGAGTATATACGTCCATCCAAACCTGTCCATTGAACGATATAGATAGACAACATTTAAATCAGGATTGATTTTTCTCGATTACATATTCCTATCTAACTACAAACAGCAAATACAAAAATAACAAAAATTGTGCAGAACTATGCACCTTTTGGGTGGCAGGGACAAGGAATGTTGGAACTTTGACCTTCTTTCCCTGAAGATAAGCAATTTAATAAGATGCAGTTACATTCCAGACCAAAAAAAAAAAAATCATTATTTCCATAAAATAAAGAGAAATTCAATGTCATTGAATAAGAGAGAAACATCCAACAAAATCACAAGACAAGTAACAATGAAAGTAAGGCGTCAACTGTCTTCCATATTCTTCAAACTAGGATTTAGCATGTCTTCAAATATATCAGACTACCATTGGGTTCTAAAATAGTAATAGAAACAAATAACATTGAGCATAGCTCTTACTGATGCAAGAAAGACTTTGGCTGCAGCTAGAAAATCCTCTGTTTTGCCACCAGTACAAGATCCAATGTATACTCTGTCAATTTTCACGTCTTTGCATTCCCTTGCTAAAGCACGATTATCAGGAGAATGAGGCTGCGCAAGTACATATATATTACTTATGGCAATCAAAAGACTGTAAAATAACAAAAAAAAAAAAAAAAATTTAAAGTGAGGAGAGACAGAGGTCTTTCACTTCAAACTACATAAAATCACCCACCTTCGCCACCAGTGGCTCCAGCTTGGAGATATCAAATCTATACTCGGAAAGAAAACTGAAAGCCAACAAAAAGATAAAGTATCAAACCGATATCGATGTAAATAACATAAAAATAAAGAACATTTTGCTATTAAGTCAAATAGACTGGTTCATAGAATTTCAGAAAAACCACAGAGATACATATATAAATGGAATTAGGAACATAATTCTTAATCACTAAAGAAATGATATTTAATAAACATTTGATCACAAGAAACTACCTTGCTTTTTCATCACTATAAACTGGTTCATAGGCCACAGAAGTTTTATCCTGTGAAAACAAAAGATAATATTATTAAGCCCATGCTCACATAAACAAAAATGTAACTGAAAAAGAAAAGAGAACCTTGTGAAAGAACATGAAATCATCTCAGTAATTTATGGATCATATGTATATGCTATCCTTTTGAATTTACCTCAAGATACTTAAATGTTGTACTATCAGCAGGGATCACACCATTCTTTCCCCCAGCTTCAACAACCATGTTGCACAGTGTCATACGCTCTTCCATCTGTCCAGACATATACAACCAGAGTGACAAAATTCATAAGTCATTTAAGGATAACAAACAACTGCAGACAGAAATCATAAAACCTAATATCCTTGCAATTAGAGATCAATTGGAGTTTACTTACATTTAAACTTTCAACTGTTGTCCCAACAAACTCCATAGATTTATATGTTGCACCAGCCACGGATATTTCACCAATTATCTGCAAGGAGTCACAATTTTCAACACAACCAAAAGGGGAAGCTCTTAACACCCAATAATAGTCATAAGATTCAAACTCCACATGTTTTCAATATGTGTTATATCTGTTAAAAGGAAAAAAAAAAAAAAAAAGGACCAACAAATCTTACTTGTAAAATCAAATCCTTTGCTAGCAAATAATCGGGCATTTCACCATCCATAACAAATCTCAAAGTTGGGGGCACCTACAAATTATAGATACAACTATGAAATTAATAAAGAAAACAAGCATGAGAAAAAAGCAAGTAAACTTGCTTTGGAAAGACATTTTAAGTTCTTAGAATTTGTTAAGTAGGACATGTACTAAGCTCAAAGAAAAGGAAAAAAAAAAAAAAAGAAGAGAAAGACTCCTTTTTTTCCTGACTATTACATAACTTTTTGAGCTGGTTCTTTTACCAGAAAACAAATAGAGAGTTTGTACACATGACATTTATGCTTAAAGGTTATATTAACTTTCTAAATTTAAAGCAGACAGTACTGAATACTCTATTCCTATGATTGTTATATGGACATAGAACAATGACCAAAACAGGTTTAATCTAATTGGCTTCCCAGCAACAAACAGATATCTACCAAAAATATAGGAGTTTAAGACAGACGCATTGAATCTACAAATTAGTTTCAAATCCCATTACACTCACCTTCGAACTTCCAACATGTTTTAACCTCATGCAAAACACATAAAAAACTATGCAAAAAGTAAATATGCTTAAGCAGTTAATTTATATGCATTACTACAATCCTACTACTTGATAAGAAAAAATAAGTGGGGCCAGTTGTAAATTGCATCCTTATATTAAGGCAGTCAATGAACATTACAACAGTCACTCCATTTTGGTATAGATTACAACTGTTCTCCTTTTGATTATCAATATAGTAAGTATGACTTTTCATCTCTGCTGAGATCAGAAAAGGGTAAATGTACTAGTTCAATAACAATAAAGGTTAAATCCTGCCTTGAACTAAATTGTTGTGCAGAAAAGTGGTATAAGGGATGGAAGATTGCCATTAGGGGTGGGCAAAAGACACCAGAAACCAAAAAAACTGGACCAAACCAGCCAGATCAGTCTGGTGTTAAATACTCTTTTAAACGTTAAAAAAAAAAAGAAAAAAAATGAGTTTTTTACTACAAAAACTGCATAATTACAATTCTATCTCAGTATAACAGAAAACCAAATAGAGAGCCTGTTCAATGAGTTATATTGAAATTTTTTTTGTGATACATGGTGCAAAGTAACTAGAGAGTAATGAAATGTCACCATGTGCATGCCCACACCTAATCATCAACTATATAAGGGGCCCTAACCCTAACTTTATCTTCACAACCTTCTCTTCCAACCCTCTAGCCTGCAACCTCTCTCCATTTTCTCACCTTGTTAGTCCATCTTTTAGCCCATCGACCAGAGCGCGCGCATGCGCGTGTTTTGTGGGGGTGGTGGGTACGTGGTTGTGTGTGTGTGTGCGAGCGCGCGCGCGTTTATATAGACACACACACATACACACACGAGTATGCATTTATGCATCCATATGTATTGGAAAAGGAAAAGGAAGAAATTGAAATAAGAAACAAAACAACAAATATAGAAAACGAAAAGGTATAATGTGACACATATCCTATTGCTGCCACCTCAGCCTTTATCCTTACTGAAACTGTGCACTGTCCTTAATGCATCAGTTAGCAGGCAATAGAAAAAAAAATATTAACTTTTCGTTCTAGAGTTCCCAAAGCCATGTTGCTCTAAAGTATTTACTCAATGCATATTTTTGAATTTCTACAGAACATTTATACTGGTTTTACCATCACAGAGAGATAACATGACCAAACCTTAAGCAAGAGTTTCCCTGCTCCCAATACAAAACCTGCATCAGTGTTGCCAATGCCGGTAGCAAATTGTCCAAATGCTCCAGCAGTACAGGTATGAGAGTCTGTACCTAGCAAGACCTGATAGCAGTGGTGAAAGGATTAAAATCAGTTAGAAAAATAACAGAAAAAATTAATATTGAGTATGAACCATTCAAGACTTCAGTAATACATTCGCACCTCTCCAGGCCTGCAATGACCTTCTTGGGCAAGCGCAATATGGCATACACCTTTGTAATCAAGGTTAGCCTGCAGATTTTTTAAGTTTACTATTTCATCATTCTCAATAAACAGGGAATAATAGAATCCCAACTCTATTGCTAAATGAAATGCCACATGGCAATCAAAGTAAAAGCAATGACAGAGCTATACCTTAAAATTACTAAGATCTTTGATATCGTAAAAATACTTGATATTCTGCTCCATGCAGAAATCTCTCAAGATATCCACATTACGATTTGCACGTTCATCACTTGTAAATATATAATGATCAGGTATAATGACAACCTTTTCACGGTCCCAAACCTTCAACAAGAAAGAAGTAATGTAGATATAGCATATATTTATAACTAAACACATGCTCTTGTGCACACACATACACAAAGGGAGAAAGAGAGAGAATCCAATGCTGATCTACATAAGCTTTTCAACTCAGAGTTTAACAGGAAGAAGAAATGACAAAGTATATGAGCTAAAAGGAAAACAAAATACCTTGCAAAGAAATTAATAACAAAAAGGTCTATAAAGATCCCTCAGTGAACGTGGTTTTCAGACATCTCATATAAATAGAATACATTTGGCAATTCCCACAGAATTCCAAAGGAAAATCTTATTAACAATCAAGAAGGTATACATGTTACTCTCTCCAAATTACATAGAAAACATACCATTTTTACCTCAAGAAATTACTAACTTTTGACTCATAAAAATGCAATGGATGAAACTAACAAGTGAATGCTTGCAAGATTCAAAACCATACTCCCAGTTAGCATGTTACCTTAAACACTAATAAACAACAAAAGCTCGACAGTTAGTATAAGAGATAAATCACATTGATAAAGCACTTAACCTATAATTATCTCAATACCCTAGCATTCACAAGTTAATTGAAACAACTAAATATACAGACATCACTAGTGATCCCTAACAATTTCAATACCTCAGTGTAAGGGGTAATTTTTGCAATCTAATTACTAAAACATATAAAATATGTAGATAATGGCTTGACCTCTGTAAATATCAATACCTTAGCATTTTCGCCGAACTCTTTTTTAAAGATACCGATGGAACCAGGGCCACAAACATCATGGGTCATCAAGATATCAACATTAACCCATACATTTTCTCCTGGGCTCAACTGGGGTTTCTCTGAGGCCCTGGCCAGTATCTTCTCAGTCATTGTCATCGCATTCTTTACCTAAAAATTCCAACAAAAAGACATTAAACGTAGGTCACTTGAAACCACATAATTTTCAGAAAGAAAATCTTCAAAATTTACAATTAAAAAATTCACAACAATCGAAGTCAGTGACCCAGTAATCAAAAGAACCAGAATTGGAGGTACTAAATGCGATCCTTTAACCTAAATGGTCAGTACTCTTAACCAATTAATCAAATCATCATCATATTAAGGTCCAAAAATGGAAACTTAACCGAGCCTGTGGTAGCAGGTCTGCGTTCCGACTGCTGAGGTGCCATGACCGACATAATTTTCTTGGACACTGTTGACTTCTTGCATTTGTTGACGGAAAATTGTGACGCCGAAGGGAAACAAAAGCGACCCAAATCCTAAAAATCAATCAATCAATCAATCAATCATGAGTTGTGATAGAGCAAACCATTTATAGAAGAGGTGTTTCAGTGATAAAACCACCAAATTGGAAACATGGGTTAAACAAACAGTAGACATATCAGTTCACATAATAAGAGAAATTGTCGAAGCCCTTGCTATTAGACCTTGTTCTTGATGAAAGAAGATGTCGGCGCTGGAGAAATGGCGGACGAAGCCATGTTTGTTCTGAAGAAATTATGGTGAGCTTTTGATTGGTTTGGAATCTTTCAGTAGGGATTAAGAGAGTGCAAGTACGATTGTTCCCAGAAAATGGAAATGAAGGGGGCGGGCGAGAAAGTGAAACTAAGAAAGGGAAACGCGTGGGAAGCAGCAGCATGTCACGGGCTGGGCTGGGCGATTACCTTCATTTCTTCAAAACGCATGTTTGTTTATTAATAAAGTTTCAAGAGTATTTCATTTTCTGTTCAATCTTTCAATACAAGATTTTTTTGAGTCAGAATAAATTTTTGTCTCTGAAATCGCTTATCATAAGTTAAGTTGAACCATTACTTAAATTTTTTAAAAGACATATTTATTAAAATATACATAGCCTAATTGGTAAAAATGTTGATATATATATATATATATTAAATTTAAACTCAATTATTAAAAATACATAAATTTGATAGTTAAAAAAATTAAAATTAAATATTATATAGAGTTAAAAGATTTTCGATATTTTCCATGTACATATAAGGTTAGAATCAAGAATTTTAATTTTTTTTTTTATATAATTTCTTATACTATTTATTACTATTAAATTAATATTTAATTTTATTTAAATATAAATTTTGTATTTCATATGTGTGTTAATTATAATGTATTAATTATATATGTTATATTTAATCTTAATCGATGAAAATGTGTTGATTTAATGGTTAAAAAATTAGTGTAAAAATTTATGTAAAATTAATGAACACTTGATTATTTTCTATTATATACCAAAAGAAGAATTGAGAATTTCTTAATTTCACACAATTTTTTTACATTAATTTCTCAATCATTATATCAGTGCACTTTAATTATTTAATTTAAATATAACACATATATTAATTATGATATATTAATTATATAAATTAAATTTAATCTCAATAATTAAAAATGTATTGATTTAATAGTTGAAAAATAATGTAAAAAAATTATATAAAGTTAAGGAAAACTTAATTTTTCCTCTCTCTGCATATATATACATAAAAGTAATCTTAAATCTTAAACTGCAACTGAATTATATGTTAAAAAGCTTTTTACTTATTGTTAATTTGAATGCATTATACAATAAAATCACGTTTGATTCACACAATTTTTAGTACATACAGTAATAAACTACTAATTAAATAATTTACCCAAGTAATTTTTTGTTAGATACCATGATATAAAGTATATGTAAAGAGATTATACAAAGATTACAATCTTCATATTTTGTTTATATTGTTAGGGCATCTAGCTAAAGAAAACAAAAAGTCAGACAAAACGGGATGCAGTCCAATTTTTGAGTTTCAAGGAAAGAAAAATGTTTTGTAGTACAAATTCTTATGCAAAAGTAAATTATATTGTTATTATTATTTGAAAAATTAAATTATTAGGTATACTTCTTACAAACATTCTAATTATTTTAGCAAAGCATATCAATTAAGAGATTTGTATAAAAAAAAAAAATCAATGATTAATATGATGGTAATCAATTTAAATTTTGAATTCGGTGTCAATAACTTGTAACACTTGATTGTATTAATTTAGTGTCTAAGACCCTTTTTTTAAATTTAATTTTAAAAGTAAAGTTGAAAAAATGTTTTGTAAACATTTTTTTTCTTTAAAACTCTCGTGTAATTTTACTAACACAATAATATTGAATGATTATATTTATAATAGTTGTAGTTTTAAAGTCACAACATCTTAATCTCAAATATATTATTAGAAATGATATTTTACACTATAGTGTAAAATCAGTTAATTGATTGCAACCTCTAGATTGTATGGTATGTTTCAATTGAAAAACTCATAATTAATTGAAATAATAAATATTAATATTCTATGTTGTGTTAAGTTTAAAGAATAATACTAATTGGTTGCATCCTAATTTTTATTTCGAGTAATCATGTGGATTTTATTGATAACATAATGATATAAGATATAAAATAGTTAATTAATCTATAAATTATAAAATTTATTATTTAATTAATAAAAGTTAGAGCACTACATAAGCAAACATGAATTTTTGGATCCCTAAGTAAATTTTAAAAATACGACTTTCTTAATGAATTTAATGTTGAATCAAAGAATAAATAATACATAATTAATTTTAAACTTAATTCCTAATTTTAAACTAATTTTGATATTCTAATTAGTTGTCTGTCATATTGCATGCCTGGACAACCACCACTGTTCTTCATTTGAAATAAACAAAAAAAATCACATGGAATTACTAACATTACTTAAAGCTTAAGTATCTAGCATTTCAAGTCAAAATACATAATAACCCACTTTCAGTCAATTTATAGGACTCATTCCACCTATGAGTAAAAGGGATAAAATTTTGTCTCTGATAGCCCTTGAATTAGTTTTAAGGCACTGAAATCATGCAACCATGGAGGAGCTACGTCAAGCTGTAGAAGCGTATGACAAGATTAATGCCAAAAAAATTCGGCGCGAAGCCAAAAAGAGATTGTGGGTTGAGGCAATAAGTGTTGCATGTTATATTATTAATCAAGTGTATTTACGTTCAAGCTCATGTAGGACTTCTTTTGAAATTTGGAAAGATAAGAAACCAAACTTGAGTTATTTTCATATCTTTGAGAGTATATGTTATATTTTAAATGACGAAGAGCAAAGAGATAAGTTTGATTTTAAAGCAATGAAAGTGTTTTTTATGGATATTCATATAGTAATCGAGCATATCATGTGTACAGCATGAGAAGTCAAATTATTATGAAATCTACAAATGTTGTTATTGATAATCTTTAAGATTTTATAAATTATTCATAAAAGAAAAAAATAATTAGAATCACAAAGGAAAGTTAAGAAAAATCTCAGAAAGATAATGAAAACCATAAAGAAACCATTTATCCGAATGTTGCAACAGAAATAGAAGATATTGTTACAACAGACGTGTTGCAACATGTTAAAACATATCTTAACTTATAATTAAATCATATTCTCACTGGTCAGTTAAGAAAAGAGTCACCATCTATAGTAAAGAAGAGCTTTGATCCGTAATCTTGAAGAAAGCATGGTAACAAGAAGAAGGTGTGTAAATATTTTCAAATATGTTTGTTACACTTTCTTAATTAAGCCCAAAAATGTCAAAAAAGTTTTATTAGATGAATATTAGGTATAAATTATGCAAGAGGAGTTAAAATAATTTATGAAAAATTATGTGTGAACATTAGTACCTATACTTAAGTACGCTAACATTTTTAGAACTAAATAGATATTCAAAAATAAAACTAATGGATTTGGTAATGTAGTGAGGAATAAAATTAGGTTAGTTACTCGAAAATATATACAAATTGAGAGAATTGATTTCGATGAGACATTTACTCTAGTGGTTAGGTTAGAATCAATTAGGTTGCTTCTTGTCATTTCATATGTTCTAAACTTCAAATTGTAAACCTTGAGTTTCCTCATTATATTTTCAAATTTCAGAATACATTGTATGGGTTGAAACAAACTTCTACAATATGGTACTAGAGATTAACTGAATTTTTATGTGAAAAAAGAATACAAGAGAATGGGAGTTGATAAAACATTGTTTATCAAAAATTTTAATTCTGAAATTATAATTACCCAATTTTACATAGATGACATTGTTTTTTATTCTACTTCTAAGAATAAGGTGTAAAAGTTTGTGGAATAAATAAAAAATGAATTTGAAATGGGTTTAGTTAGTGAACTGACATATTTTTTAGGTTTGCAAGTTAAACAATTTGAGAAAATATTTTTATCACTCAAAGTAAATATGTCAAAAATTTAATAAAATAATTTGAGTTAAAAATTACTAAACACCGGAAGACACCTATAGGAATTAATGTAAAATTATTAAAGGATAATAGTGGTTCAAGTGTTGAATTTTTTTTTAAAATTATGGTTGCATGCATTTATTATTATTTAGAATTTAAAATCAACCTCAGCTAAATCTATAAAAGAAAAAATGAAAAATTTTTATTTTTTTAATCTAAAATATATTTTTTTTTAAAAATAAAAATAATAAATACGATTAAAATTTATATCTTCCATAAGTGTAGAAAACATATGTTATCTAATTTTAATTGTTAATAAATTTAATTTTTTGTAATTTTTATTATTTTAATTAATTTTACTAACGAACTTTTTTACCAAATAAATGCTAAATTTAAGAAATTGATTTTATACATAGAATTTGATTGTAATCAATATTTTCATATATTAATAATATAATTATAAAAATTACAACCTAAACAAATAAATAAATATTTCAAATGATAAACAATTATTTGTCAATGATTTGCATAGAATAATGAAAGCTGTTATGCATCTAGTGTTAGTTTTCAGATGTTAGGGTAAATTTCAAAAAAAAGGCAACAGCATGTTGGCCCCTCAAGTTTGATGAAGCAACAAATAAGGGCAGGATTTGGGTAATTTCAACAAATCAATCCCTGGTGTTATGAAACGTTTAACCACCGTTTGCCGTTTGGTGGATAAATTGGTGGCGGCGATTCGAGGGAGGGGGAGGGAAACTGGTGTAAGAGTCCTTGTAATTTATACTAAACAAAGGGTTCGGTTTTCGCTTTCCCAATTGAAGGACACTTTCCGAAATCGAATTCCAACACAATAAACTCTCAAGAGTCGACAAATATGTACGTAAGAGACAAGAATAAGATGGAAGATGTAGGTATGTATATGCATAGGCATTAGTTGTATACTTTAATGCGCAGATGGGTTGCTCGTTTTCACACTTAAGCTGCTGGGGTTCTTTCACACGTTAACCAGCGGCAACAATAACAATGACGCAGAACAGAATTGGACGAGTTGCAACAGACGGCACAGGCCTATTACCATTCCGGGTAGCAACCAATAAAGGAGGTTATTCGACTACCGGTCCGAGCATTGGCAACTACCGGTCCTATACGGTTGCTAGTAATTGTAGTATTTATTGTACGACGAACGTAAGTAGACAGGAATAGACATCAAATTCAAAAACATTAACGTACATTTTCATTTGGGAAACAGGGGAAGCGATTATGATACATGAATATATTTTTACTTTAAATTTTTTTTTTTTTAATTTTATAACTTATAATGGTCTTTATAAAATTTATAATAAAGAATAATATTAAATTATATAAAATAAATAATAAAAAATACTTTAAATATAAATAAAAACTTTAAAATATTAACGCAAAAATTAAAATAAATAAACATAACCGTACACACACAGATATATACCATGGACAATTTCTAAAAATAAACCAAAAAGAATATGTAACTGGATTATGAATCTAAGGTCACTTTATAAGAGATAGATAAATCAATTTCTTTCTGTTAATATCTTATTCTCATTTTAGCAGTCAAAACATAATTTATTCAATAATAATAATAACAAAAATATTGCCATAATAGGCTATTATGATAATCGCTAAAATAATGTATTAATAATTATCCTTTGGTTATTATTGGAGAACGGTGCATAATATAAGTTGTCCTAAAGTTGTATAAACGATGGCTACACAACACATTATTTAGTAAACGATGGCTACACAAGGAGACAAAGACCAACTAACCACTAGCCAACGATCCAAGTCAATGGAAGAGTAGCAAGTGGCAGGTCTTTAGCTCCTATAATTCGTTCGGTCTTCAATCTCCATTGTATTGGCCGAAAGAAGAAGGTATCTTAAACCCATCTCGAAAAACAATAGGGTTTTGTTTAATCTTGGGAGTCTTGGGCATAAATCAATTATCATTAGTAATGATATTTTACAATATAGTGTAAGATAAAAGTTAATTGACTGCAACTTCTACATTGTATGGTATGTTTTGATTAAAAAATCACGTAAATTTTGTTGATTATATAATAATATAAGATATAAAATAATTAATTAATTTATAAATTATAAAATTTATTATTTAATTAATACAAGTCTACCACTATTAAAAGCAAATATGAAGTTTTAGATCACCTAACAAGTTTTAAAAATATGACTTTTCTAATAAATTTGACGTCGAATCAACAAAAATTTTAGTATACAATTAATTTTAAATTTAATTTTTAATTTTAAACTAAATTTTGATATTTTCAGTCAATTTATAGGACTTATTCCACCTAAGAGAAAAAGGGATCGTGGAAAAATTGAGTCTCTGACGGCCCTTAAATTAGTTCCAAGGCTCTGAAGTCAGGCAACCATGGAGGAGCTACGTCAAGCTGCAGAAGCGTACTACAAAAATAGCCCCAAAAAAGTTCGGCGTCAAGCCAAGAAGTTCTTCAAATCATTGGACACGAACAGGGATAACAAGGTTAGCCGCACCGAGTTCGCTGAGCTTCTTCAACAAAGAGGCTACCAGTGGATTAGTCCGAGTTCATTCAGTGAGCTCGATCAAAATAATAATGGCAGCCTGGATTTCTGGGAGGTTCTCACCTTGTATTACTTCGTGAGGACTCGACATGTTTGCTGCAAATACTGCCGAACCTTCCTCAAAGGGCTGTATTTTACGTGTGTTGACTGTTTTGATGGACCTGGTGATACTTACGATCTTTGCTCGATTTGTTACGGGCAGCGGAAGTTCAGCCACATCCAAAGCCACTCCCGGTTCTCGGATAGCTACGTTTTGCTCCGGTGTAGAAGACCGGCGTCTTCTACAAGTGCAGCAAACACGAATCCGGTGAGTAGAGTTTTAAGAAAGATCATTTTTCAATCTAGGAAGAAGAACAATATGATTCAAATATATTCACTCACTCCATTGAGATTAAAATTTTAAAAATAAAGCGAAAATTTTAAACCATTAACATAAAATTTAAAATATATAATATAGAAAAATTAAAATAAAAAATTAAAATTTAAAATAATTAATATAAAAATTTTAAAATTTTAAATATATTTTATATTCAATATATTATCACTTGTGTATATTCACATAAATAATGTTATAGCTTGTATTATATTGTTCAATTGGCTAATTTGCCTTTTTTAATCTAAATATGGTAACTATACTCATAAACAATTTAACTTTTGTGCTTGTAATGATGCAGCCAAGCAATCCTCAATCTTCTGCGGTCGTTCCAGCTGATCCTGCAAAGGTAAAAAGGAAGATAAAACGAATGAATTTTGCTAAAATTTAACAAATATCGAATAATTTTAATTATTATATTTTTAAAATAAAGTAGTAGCACGTATTTTTAATACTCTATAGTTGAGTAGGAGTTACAAATCTTTTTTTTTTCTAACCATGTTTTCCTTGAAAAAAATAATATTTAAATAGTTTTATATTACTTTGTTTAATATTATTCGTCAGATAATCGAGTTATAAATTTTTTGATCGTAATATTAAGTATATTGATAAATATTATTATAATATTTATTCTATTAAAATTGCAAAATAAAAAACAATTTTCGGAAGTAGTGTACAAACCTTGCTAATAAATCAATTTGATTTTTGGGTTTGCAGATGAAATTGTTTGAAGCATTTGATGCAATATTTGACAGAACATGGACAATTGCCGGAACGTTGGCAACTGTCGGTGCGGCTACTGGTAATTGTTCTACAATGTAATATTTATTGTATCATGGAAGTAGACATGAGTAAACATCAAATTCATAAACACATTAGCGTGTACTTTCATCTGTGAAAGAGACAAGAAAAACAGATTGGTTGATAATTAATCTGTGGTGACTTTCTAAGATATTTGTGGTCCATATGATCTC
Source organism: Khaya senegalensis (assembly GCA_032402905.1). NCBI lineage: Eukaryota > Viridiplantae > Streptophyta > Magnoliopsida > Sapindales > Meliaceae > Khaya > Khaya senegalensis. Next base: position 5,183,878 of record CP135539.1, on the reverse strand, counting down.
TTATTGTTATAATTTCTTTTTGTATACATATACGTACGTATATACGTATATTTGTTTATTTATTTTCACTCTTTAAATCATATTATGTCACGTTATGGTTTGTATTATAAATAAATATAAAGTTAGCATTGCATAAGTTTGGTCATGGTATTTTAGAATACAGCGAAGGATAAGCTAATTGTCTGCAAGTTCCAAGCATAAAAGAGATGGAAGAATATATTAAGTACCACCCTGCTAAGTTGATTTAGTGTTGCGTTTGCGGAGACAAATTAGGGTATTTAGAAAGAGAAAGAGAAACACTACATAATTGAAGGTTGCAAATTGTAGAAATATCCACGAGATTTAGATTCATGAAAATGGAATAAAGAACACGAACCTTGTGTTGTCTTTAACAATGGGACTTCTAAAGTCTTTTTAAGTCTCGTGAATATAACCCAGTCTGCTTCAAATGGAGAAGAAAAAGAAAATGGCGATATACAGTGGCTGCAACAACTTACCTCTAATAAAATATCAATCGCATGCACTTGGGACCGTAACCTAAGACCTTCTCTTCATTCAATTTTGTCTTGAAAGGTTCGAAACAAATTAAGAACAATAAGAAGAAGAATAGTCCAAGTCGTCGAACAACAAGTCTTGGTTGCCCAGTTCTTAGCAACTTCTCCTGTCAATTTATGAAATAAATTGACAAATATATATATATATATATATATATATATATATATATAAAACTGGATTATGAATCTAAGATCACTTTGTAAGAGACTTATGGTGGTCCATATGATATCTTTTTATTATATTTCTTATATTTAATAAAATAAAGAATAAATTATGAGAAATTAAATTTTTAATAAAATTTTTTATTTCAACGAAAAGTGAATCATAATTATGATAAGAAAATCGATACTCTCTCTACCACATCATATTTTATTGATTAAGTTATTTTAATATAATTTTGTATTAAAAAAAATAAAATCGATAAATCAATTTTCTTCTGTTCTTATTTTATTCTCATTTAACAATCAAAATATTATTTATCCAATAATTAAAAAAAAAATACCACCAACTATTATGATAATCGCTAAAATAATGTATTAATAATTATCCTTTGGTTACTATGAGAATGTTGTATGACATAAGTTGTTCGAAGAGTTTTCTATTAGCAATGTATTCTTACATAATTATAGTATTTATTTTATTACATTATTGATAAAATAGCTTTGAGTATGGCATATTTTCCTTTAGCATGAGTATTGAGGTTATTACCATACAAATTAGTTAGTAAACGATGGCTACAATTGGAGACAAAAGACCAACTAACCACTAGCCAACTATCCAAGCCAATGGAGGGTAGTAAGTGGCTGGTCTTTAGCTCCTATAATTCGTTTGGTCTTCAATCTCCATCGAATTGGCCGAAAGAAGAATGTATCTTCAACCCATCTCGCAAAACAATAGGGCTTTTATAATCATGGGAGTCTTGGGCATAAATCAATTATCATTAGTAATGATATTTTACAATATAGTGTAAGATAAAAGTTAATTGACTACAACTTCTACATTGTGTGGTATGTTTTCATTGAAAAACTCATAATTAATTGAAATAAATAAATATTAATATTCTATATTGTATTAAGTTTAAAAAATAATGTTAATTGATTGTAGTCTAAATTTTATTTCAAGTAATCACGTAAATTTTATTAATTAGATAATGATATAAGATATAAAATAATTAATTAATCTATGAATTATAAAAATTTATTTTTTAATTAATAAAAGTCGGATCACTACTAAAAGCAAACATGGATTTTTGAGTGTTTAAAACAAGTTTTAAAAATATGACTTTCCTAAGGAATTCAACATTGACTCAAAAAAAAATTAATATATAATTAATTTTAAAATTAATTCTTAATTTTAAACTAAAATTTGATATTCTAATAGTGGATGGTACGGCGTGCCCAGACAACCAATTAATTATTGGCATGGAATTTCTAGCATTAGTGGAAGTCAAAATATCCTACTTTCAGTCAATTTATAGGACTCATTCCACCACTGAGAAAAAGGGATCGTGGAAAAATTGAGTCCGGCCCTTGAATTAGTTCCAGGGCTCTGAAGCCAGGCAACTATGGAGGAGCTACGTCAAGCTGCAGAAGCGTATTACAAAAATAGCCCCAAAAAAATTCGGCGTGAAGCCAAGCAGTTCTTCAAATCATTGGACACGAACAGGAATAACAAGGTTAGCCGCACCGAGTTCGTTGAGCTTCTTCAACAAAGAGGCTACCAGTGGATTAGTCCGAGTTTATTCAGTGAGCTCGATCACAATGATGATGGCAGCCTGGATTTCTGGGAGGTTCTTACCTTGTATTACTTCGTGAGGACTCGACATGTTTGCTGCAAACACTGCCGAACCTTCCTCGCAGGGCTGTATTTTACGTGTGTTGACTGTTTTGATGGACCTGGTGATACTTACGATCTTTGCTCGATTTGTTTCGGGCAGCGGAAGTTCCGCCACAGCCACTCCCGGTTCTCGGATAGCTACGTTTTGCTCCGGTCTAGAAGACCGGGGTCTTCTACAAGTGCAGCAAACACGAATCCGGTGAGTAAAGTTTTAAGAAAGATCATTTTTCAATCCAGGAAGAAGAACAATATCATTCAAATATATTCACTCATTCTATTAAAATTAAAATTTAAAAAATAAAGTAAAAATTTTAAACAATAATATAAAATTTAAAATATATAATATAAAAAAATTAAATTAAAATAATTAATAAATTTAAATATATTTTATATTTAATATATTATCACGAAATTCATATATTTACGTATATAATGTTATAACTTGCGTTATATTGTTCAATTAGGTAATTTGCATTTTTCAAGCTGAATATGATAACTATACTCGTAAACAATTTAACTTTCGTACTTGTAATTATGCAGCCAAGCAATCCTCCATCTATTGCAGCTGTTCCAGCTGATAGTGCAAAGGTAAAACAAGTGAATTTTGTTAAAATTTAATAATTATTGACATTTTTAATTATTATATTTTTAAAATTAAATAAAAATATATATTTTTTAATACTCTAAAATTGAGTAGCGGCGCAAATCTTTTTTTTTCTAATCATGTTTTTTTTATAAAAAAAAAATTAAATAATTTAATATTATCGTATTTAATATTATTCGTAAAATAATGAGTTATAAATTTTTTAATTATAATATTAAGTATATTAATAATTATTCTTTCGATGAAAATTGTAAAATAAAAAATAATTTTAGGAAGTAGTGTACAAACCTTCCCAACGAATCAATTTGACTTTTGTCTTTGCAGATAAAATTTCTGGAGGCATTGGATGCAATATTTGTCACAACATTGGTAACTGCCAAAGTATTGAAGATTGTCGGTGCGGTTGCCTGTTGTTGTTCTCTTATGTAATATTTATTGTATTACGACACAACGGGGAAAGTAGACATGAGTAAACATCAAATTCATGAACATAAGCAGCGTGTATTTTCATTTGTGACTTTGTAAGAGGTTTGTGGTCCATATGATATCTTATTGTTATATTTCTTAAATTTAATAAAAAAAAGAATAAAATTATGTAAAAAAAAAAAAAAATTGTATAAATTTATATTTATTTATTTAATTAACGTTTAACCACCGTTTGCCGTTTGGAGGATAAATTGGTGGCGGCGATTCCAGGTAGGGGGAGGGAAACTGGGGTTGTAAGTGTCCTTTATACTAAACGATGGGTCGGATTTCGTTTTCCCAATTGAAAGACAGTTTCCCAAATCAAATTCGAACACAATAAACTATCAAGAGTTGACAAATATGTACATAAAAGACCAAGAATCAGATGGAAAATGCAGGTATATGCATAAGCGTTCGTAGTATATTTAATGCGCAAATGGGTTGCTCGTTTTTACCCTTAAGCTGCTGGGGTTCTTTCACCCATCAACCAGCCGCAACATTAACAATGAAGCAGAACAGAAATGGAGGAGTTGCAACAGACGGCAAAGGTCTATTACCATTCGGGAAGCAACCAAGAAAGGAGGTTATTCAACCAGCTGATGCAGGCGGCCAAGTTAGACGTAGCCAGTTTCGTGAACTCACGAGGCAAGAAGGCACGAAAACACGTGCAATCTTTACTTCTTTAACGAGCTGATAAGACAGTCGATGGCAGTAGAGATACGACTTATAAATAAAGTAATTTTTTTAATAAATAATAAATAAAATAAAAATAATTAATAAAAATAAAATTAAAAATTAAAATAAAAAAAATTCAGTGTCTAATATGTAACTCTGACGTACTGTAATTCAGTCTGCTGAGTCACGTGTCAATGGGGAAACGAGCGGACAATATCACATCCCAAATTCCAGACATCGCCTTCTCTTGTCTTTTCACTTTCTTCTTCCCTGTGAAAACAAATGTTATAAAATATTAAAAAATGAAAAAAATAATTAATTTTTTTTTCCCCTGGCGGGAAGAGGCACTGAGCACTGCTTGTCTATCAAAAACCCCGACCAAAACCCTATAAATGTTGTGTTCCTTTCCTTATTTCTTTCTTTGAATAAGATTTCTCCACTGAAGAAGAACATTGAACTCACTGTTACACCATGTACTGGCTAGCAACCAGAAGCGCCGTCGTTTCCGTTCCTAAGTTGCGGTTCCTCTCTCTTTTCCTGCGTCCCCCTCTTCGCAATTTCTCTCCATTTCGCCCCTCTCCGTGGCTTCTGTAATTTCTTCCACTCTATATATTTTTAGTGTTTATTATTGTTATTATTATTATTAAAATCAGGGTTTTTTTTTTTATAAAAAAAAAATGGTGTCAAATACCCAAAAGCGTTATGGATTTTATTATTTGGTATTTGGCTTAATAAATGAAGTGCTTTTCCAATGAAATTATTTATTTTGGAAAAGCGCTTAATTGATGTAAACACTTTTTGGAGAAGCACTTGTGCTTTTTCCAGAAAGCACTTTTTCAAAAGCAATCCGAAAGATAACTAAGACAAGATAAGCTCTAGAGTTGTGTTATAACTGTTGCAAGTTGTTTGTGATTTTTGCTAGCTAATTGTGAACGTTTATTCATTTACAACAGGAGCAGGCAATATAGGCAGGTTTATTGTTTCAAAGACCGGAAGAGTTTGAGAGGAATAACAAAAGCTTCCAAAAAAGTCAAAGTATCAAATGACAATGTACTAAATGATAAGGATCTTTCCCACATAATGTGGTGGCAGGAGGTGAATTGCTTAATTTATGTATATTGATAAATAGAATCTGATACGTCTGTAAAAGAATTTGATTTAAGGATAAAAGTTCTTGCGTAAGATCTGAAGATCTAATTGGCATGAAGTAATCATGAATGTATTGGAATCTCAATTATGTTGGAATGTTGATTACATTTTTCGGTTGCATCTGATAACCTTACTGTGATATAATGTTGATTACTTTTGTAATGGCTGTCATGTCAGTAACTGTAAACCATTGCATAACTTGGAAGGTCAAAATGAGACAACACATTACAATCTTATGGACTACTTGAATGAGTCTTGAAGGAGTTTTTCATTGCTTTTCTCATTTTAAAATTTGTGTTATCTTTCTTTAAGGAACAATTATTGGCTTTCCTTTTATAAAAATTTTGTCAGTGTCACCTCATAAGTTATGGACTTATGTTTAATGCGCTCACAGTGAATTGTTGAAAAACAGGGTACGAAGAATGAATCTGTCTTTCAATTTTCTTACTGAAAGCAAATAAAAATTCTCAGAGTAACTTTTTTTTTTTTTCTCTCTCTAGTTAGGGATGGTGTAGCTTGAGAAATCAACTCTTTCCAAATTTAGTGTGGTCATCTTTTACTATATGTATATCTATCTCTTTTTAATAATTATTATTAAAGTAAATTTTATTCCCTAATTGTGTAGGATGGAGAACTTGTGGTGTCTTGATTATATTTTTCTTTATCCTCCAATCAAACAAATAAATGAAATGTACATGCCCTTTTTTTTTTTTTTTTTTTTTTCTATTTCATTACCAAATTTCATCATATAAATAATTCATTGAATTCTATGACAGTAAGTATAGCTTATGCAGTTTTCGGTCTGTTATTGTAGAGGCTGCAGATGTGCCGGAAGCCTTCTACTCTCCATCTCATCAAAAGGATCAAATATTCCAATTTGCTTGGCTTGGATGTTAACTTGAAAAATGGGAGGTTAGCCTCTGAGATTTGGAAATTAACTTATTAATATTTTGTCAAGAATTTTACATCTTTGCATCAAGAAGGGGGAAAAAGAATCAAATTAGCTTCTAAAAGATACTTGCTTCTTTTGGCTGGTGAAGGTAGACTTTTGTCATTTCTGAAGTCAAAGATGTAGTAAATGCAATGCAAGCTTAACCTACGTATATAATCATAATAGGTGTTGAATTCTCATAGAGGAAGTTAGTAACATCTTTTTGTTGTAATTTTGATGATTGGAATGAATCACTTGAAGCAGAGCTAGTCGTGCTCATGGTTTGGGCTTATAATTGAAAAGTCTTAACCTACATATTTATTCACAATCGAGGTTAAATTCTTGTAGAGAAAGTTAGTAATGTCTTTTTGTTATAGTCTTGAGGATTGGAATGAATCACTTGTAACAGAGCTGGTCATGCACTGGGTTGGGTTTATTATTGAAAAGTCTTAATCTACATATTTTTCATATCAGGGTTAGATTCTTATAGAGAAAGTAAGTAACGTCTTTTTGTTGTGATCTCGAGGATTGGAACGAATCATTGTAACACAGCTGGTTGTGCGCTGTGTTGGTTTAGAATTGAAAAATCTTAACCTTCATATTTATTCATATTTGGGCCCAAATTCTTGTAGAGAAAGTTAGTAACATCATTTCATTGTAATCTTGAGGCTTGGAATGAATCACTTGTAACGAGCTGGTTGTGCATTGGGTTAGGGTTAGCATTGAAAAGTCTTCATAATCAACTTGGACCTTAATACAGTAGGCATTTAGTTGGTTCTTGATATGAAGAAAATAGATGGAGAGATTTGGCTTAGTTGGTGTTCTATTATTATCATCTTTTTTTTTAAGCTTCTCTATGTCATTTTGTATGGAGAGACGAATAGTGGGTAGTTCATTGTTAGAATGGTGTAGATAATTGGTGTCATGTGTTGTTTGTGTAGGGAGTTAGGTTTTATTTCATTCTTTTGCCTCACTTATGTAGTGAATCATTGTTGTTTTGGGCTCTTTCCCTCTTACATGATGAATCTTTGGTTTCCTTGGGCTGGTTTATGAGGATTAGTGTCTTGGCGTATCTTTTAAGAAGCTGGAAAGGAATTGGCGAAAATGCTCTGTGTAAGTGTGGTAAAATATGTCAACTTATGTTCTGAGCAAAGTCGATGCCTGTTCAAAGGTTTTTGTGGTGAAAACTACAAATTTCTTCTCTTTGGAGGATGTGATGGTTTCTTTTTCCAAATAAATTAATGTCTTAATGAATTGTGTCCATTGCAGTCTAAAAGAAGGAACACTCAATTGGGAGATGTTGCAGTTCAAGTCAAGGTTTCCGCGTGAAGTTTTGGTCTGCCGAGTATGTTAACTCTTTTCCTTAAGTTCTATCATTGTTTGGTTGTATGCAATAGTTTATAGAGCAATGCTTGTGATTGTCTGTTGCATCTCTGAAAATTTCATATTTTTACTTCAATATATAATCATCGGCAATAGATATGTTCTCTTTTCCACCCCACCCTTCCCCTTTCTTTTGGTAGAGAGGAACCGATTATATATGCTTGTTATTCACAGTGGTCATTGTTTAGTTAGATTCAATTGTGCCTAATGATCATTGCTGCAACTGTTCTATTTTTCAGGTTGGAGATTTTTATGAAGCCATTGGAATAGATGCTTGTATTCTTGTTGAGAATGCTGGTTTGAATCCATTTGGTGGTTTGCGTCCAGAGAGTATCCCAAAAGCTGGCTGCCCTGTTGTGGTATCAAATTTATGCTTTGCAGCATCATGTTGTTTATTTCTTAGTGCTCATGTGACCTTATACATTAAGTGTTTTTATGCTAAATTTAATGAATATGTCTTGTCTTTCCTCTTGCAAAGAGAGAAGAAAAACCCCTATATTTGCAATGGCATTCCATTGACAAAAAGCCTTCTGCTCTGTTAGCATTTCTTGCATTGATTTTGCTTATAACAGGGTGAAGTTAAAGACATTTTATGCAGCCCGGCTAAGGGGATGGGAAAATCATTTTGTATGCTCTATGAAAGTACTTTTAGAACTTAAGTTGCTTAAGAGTGGACAATATGGCATTTAGAACAGTGCATAGTAAGTTCCATAGCTTCCTTTAATAAGACTAATTAAACACAAGGAGCTTGCCAGAATGGCTTGGTAAGCAAGCAACTTTGGCGAGGAAAGAAAGTGGTTACTTCCCATGGCTGCATGTTTGGCATGAAGTGTTGTTGAAGTTAGTTATTATGTGGTTTTGATCTTCAACAATTAGAGCAAATTTTTTCTATGGTTTTTAGTATTTGTTCATGAAGTCCTTGTATCTTTGTTTCTTTCATTGGGAGAAGACTAGTTTATTTTTATAATTTTTCTCTGGTAAATATTTTATTTGATTATTCATTGGTTCTAGAAAATCTTCTCTTAAACTGTTAATTTCTTAGGGCTCGTTTGGTATAACTTTTCAAGTAGAGTTTCTTGGAATAGAACTTTTACAAGTAAAACTTTTATAAGTAGAGCTTTTGACAAAAAAATATTGGTGGTTTGTTGTCACAAACATCTGTCTTGTAAAAATTGTATAGTTGCCTTAATAGACAAATTTTTTGAAGCTATGTTATGAGTGAAACAATGGAAAACTTTTAAAATAAAATAAGGACATTTCAGACAATTTAACCTTTTTAAAAGGTTCAAAATCTCTACTTCCAAAATTACAAAATTTGGGACAGCTTTTTTAATCCTCCAAAAGCGCTTCTCCATTGACAACCAAATGACACCAAACAAGAAAAAAAAAAATTAAAAGAGCTTTTGACATTAAAACACGCTTTTGGCCAATAGACAAGTTATACCAAATGGACACTTCGTCGACCTTAAATAGCTTATTTGAACTTGAAGGAAAAAGGAAGGAAGATGTAAATGGGCTATGGGACAAAACTCTTATCTTTGCTTCCCTTTGGGCTTTGGTCTCAAAGGATTTTCAAGACACTTCTATTTTTTTTTTTTTTCAATTAATCTCAATTGGGAAGGAGCTTTGGCTTAATATTGTGTCTTCAGAGTAGCTTGACATATTTTGGGTGTGTTTGTGATCTTTTATACTGGTCCTGGGCAGCGGATGTGTGCGGCATACTGATATTGGACTGTACTATTGTTGTTAGCTCAAAAATGGGCATTTTTTCTTTAATTTTTTTTTATGCCCATGCAGACCCCTAGTTTACTTCGTCAATAGTTATTTCCAGTTCCTTTTTTTCTTTGAAAAGAGAGAGAGAGAGAGAAAAAAAAGATGCTTCCTCTTTGTATTATCATCCGTGTTGTGATCAATTACATGTGTTATTTTTTTTAATATGTTCTCTTTGGTAGTCAATGCTATTGAATTTTTTTTACATCTTTTTGCAGAATCTTCGGCAAACTTTGGATGACCTGACACGAAATGGTTATTCAGTGGTGAGTTTAGTGATTACAATAATGTTATGGATCTGTAACTTTGTGTGATGTATGTGTATACATGCTACTAAATTATAAATTTATATACTACCAGTGGAGATATAAGCTCAATTTCGGAAATTTGATACTCTATATTAGTCCTTGATATGTGAAGCTGTTTTTGAGTTGTGTTCCCTGGATCCATTCGTTCCAGTTGGGACAAGTGAAGAACTGCCCCAAGTAGACTCGAAGAGCTCTTGCTCTGGACATCCTCGTATTTGTTGCAGGATAATAGAATCATATATATCACTTGCTTTTGAAGCCCTAACAATCTGTTGGAATAAGGGAAAAGAAAAAATGCAAACTGCTTGCCCCTGCTTTGGAACAGCTGCAATCATATTTGTTAATTGCAGAGTTGAAACAGCTAATAGATCAATAAATATCTCTACAAAGGGGAAGAGGGATCTATAGAAGCTTTTGTGTCTCAAAATGTTTGAATTACTTTTTAACATCTGAACCTTTGCAAGAAGCTTCCTCATAGAGCAAAGTTGGTCTAACACTAATAGTTTCTTTTATGTATGCAATGCTCAGTAAATCTTTTGAAAATCATGCCTTCGTTGTGTAGTTAATAGTGTTTGTAAGAATATTTGGGTTGAATGTTTTCTGTCTAGTTTGTGTAACTGAGTGACTATTAATGTGTGAGTTGAATAATTTAGTGCAGCTGTCTAGTTAGCTAGTAGTTGGGTGTTAGATAGTTGTCTTAAGTTGTTAGTTCTCACTTCTCTGTTGTAAATGAAATATGCTTTGCCTTTGTACTAAGAGAATCAAGGAATATAAGAAAAAATGTAGCAAATTTCATTTCAGTTTTTCTTTGCTAACATGGTATCAGGGCAAGACCGCAAACTACTCAAATTCTGAATTCATTCTTGGCCTTCATTGTCAAGAATATTTCATTTTTGGTCGTCATTGACAAGAATTCTGATTTCATTCTTTGCCTTCATTGCCAAGCATTCTGATTTCTATCTCGGTCTTCATTGCCAAGCATTCTGATTTCATGCTTGGCCTTCATTGCCAAGCATTCTGATTTCTTTCCCACCCTTCATTGCCAAGAATTTTGATTTATTTGCCCAGATTTATTATCCTTCTTTCTTCATTTTTGGCCTTAATTGCCATTACTTCCTAGCATGTGTTGTTACTTTCTTCTCAGTCCAGAAATGTCAGAAACTTCTGAAGTTGTAGAATACTGAATTCACTGTAGTTTTGAGAGGTGATTCAACATTACGTGATCCAACCATATGTTGTTGTTTCAGTACTGGGAGAGACAGAATTTGCTAAAAATGCTGTTTTTGGTTTGAAGTCCTCAAACCTTGGTTAGTCGGTAAAAGAGAAAACAGCAGGGTGCATTTCAGCCAGCAGTGTTGCATCTATTTCTATCCAACTTCTGAGAAAAGGGGGACCAGATGCAGTTTGTGAGCAGTTTTGTAGTCTGCAGAAGGGCCCACATGCATAGTTACTGATGTTAGATTTGTTTCTGCCTGTATAGGAATTATTGCAAAAGCTCCTATTCTGCCAAAGGATCTAGGAAATAACATAAATAGAAATGGTGGACTCAAGTTGTGGGGTCGTATGTTTCAAAAACAACAAAACAGGTTGCAGAGCTTAAATCACAGTGTGGACAGATCATAAATATTGAGGTTTCTGCTGATAAAGTCGCCATGAAGTCCTGAAAAGAAAGAGAGGAGGAAATCAATAGAATGGCTGAGATGGTAGATGTTTTCCTTCAGGGTGGAAAAAAAATACTCTACTAATGACAAGTTGAAGACTCCTAAATGGAAAATTTCGACATTTCAGATTACTTAGTTCAGACTACTAAGTTCAACATGTCATCAAATCTTAGTCAAGCTCGGTATGCGAAATATCTTTGCATCCGCTTGAGGTGCAGTGTCAGAATATTTGGGTTGAGTGTTTTCTGTCTAGTTTGTGCAGTTTTGTGGGTATTAATGTGCGAGTTGAATAACTTAGTGCAGCTGTCTAGTTAGCTAGTAGTTGGGTGTTAGATGGTGCTAGATAGTTGTTAGTTCTCCATTGTAAAACCTATAAATATGCTTCATCTTTTTTCTAAGAGAATCAGAAATCAAGACAAAATATAGCAAATATCATTTCAATTTTTCCTTTCCAATAGTGTAACGTAAGTTGTATTCTGCAAACTGTTCAAAAATTATTATGCATTTTCTTATTTTATTTATATATTTATTTTTGTGGACAAGAAGTTGTTCCTCCACTGCTATTTTGATCTTCTTTACAGCTTGTCTATTGTAGATATGTCAAGGCACTGACTCCATTTTACAAGTTTGTTCAATGGTTGTATTTTGGTCTTTGTAGTGCATAGTGGAGGAAGTTCAGGGTCCAACACAAGCTCGTTCTCGTAAAGGTCGTTTTATATCTGGGTAATCACATGATAATGACTTAGTGCTTCTGATTTTTCTTATTTTCTGTATTAATGTAGAATACACACGTTTATCTTCAGATTCACCTTAATTTTCTATTCTCCTTTTTCTTTTTTAAACTTAAGAAGAGGTGTAATTTTTGTTTCAGTATTGTCAAAATATTTTAAATTGCCAAGTCAATTCACTTCCCTAAGAAGTAGTTGATATTTACCTTGCACTTGGGCAAAATTAAACACAAGGAGATAGAATGATGTGCCTTTCTGCTCGTTTTAATATTCTTTTGGTAGTGTTGTAACATTTTCTAAATTGATTTGTTGACAAGTTTTTCTGTAAATACACAGAAGAAAGGAATATTGCCTCCACAGCCAGGAGCTTGTTCTGCTACACGTATAGGATATAAGATTTAAGATATGCTGCTTTGTACAGTGGTATTGGCTAAAACAAGAAATGGATTAAAATCTGGATATGGTTTGGGAATAACGGTTTTTGATTCTTGGTTGATACTGCTTTTAGTCAATGGCATTGTAAGTTTTATTGTTGTTCCCGGTCCGAAGAAAATAATGACAAAGATTGCTGGGTATATGGATATATTTATTGAAGTTGAAATTTCATGGAAATGAAATATTTAGCCTGCAAAATTGTTGTTGATGTACTGTTGATTAGAATTCACATTTGAATATCTAGATAATATTTCTCAAATTCAAATATTAGTTCCATTATCTTTTGAAAGCAACTCCCTCATTGAGGAGCTCATTTTCCAGCCTATAGTTGGTGGCTGTGGTCTTATACATAATTATTGATTATCGAGCCATGTGAGATCCCTATAAATAGATGCAACCTTTGACATGTTTTGTTTTGTTTTTGGTAATTATTTGTGCTCCATTTAAAGGGACATTGATTTTTGTTCAATTCAAATTACTTTGTAGATAGCAAATCTGCATGTGAGTTATGGCCATTATATGATGACATCAGCCACCACTGTATTATATCTAAATGGTCATCCATAGAAATTATTAAGTGATTTTGAAGAGGGGTAAAATGGTGAGTGGCTTGCCTTAACATTATAAAAATGTGGCAGAATTTCTTTATCTCCAAGGACATTAACAACACATTTAAGTAACTTTTGTTTTCTCTTTGACAAGAAACTGTCAAAGCTTTATGAATATTAATAGAAAAAAGGAAAAATGTACAAAGAGGTGAACAGGCTGTCCACTGTAAGGCTATAGATGTGTGATCTAGACAGCTCAAGGTTAAACAAAAAAAAAAAAAAAAGGAAAAATAGAACTCAAAATAAGCTTTGTGCCACCCACTGAATGGATCATTTATGTCTTGCAGCCATTTTATGCTTCCTAAACATGGTTATGGTCTAAGTGGTAGTTGCTTCCGGGCCACTCTAAAGCATATCCATTGTGCCAAAGTCTTTTACACCTTTTTGAGGTTTTATTTGGGGACATGGATATGAAGCTGCTTGTGCTACAACTATTAGTTTTTTTTAATCAAGTGTAGCCTTTTGTTTTTATCTGTTTCTTCTTTCATTTCTTGACACACATATCTTGTCCTGACATGTTTTTAAGCATCCAGGCATGCACATCCAGGTAGTCCTTACGTATTTGGCCTTGTGGGAGTTGATCATGATCTAGACTTTCCAGAGCCAATGCCTGTTGTTGGTATGAACAAATTTGCATGTTGCAAAGTCTAGTAATTTGTTTTCCTGAAAATAAGCTTGGTTTTGTTGCATATAGTTATGATTTGTGGTTTTAAATGATTTGGGTAGCATGTTTTAGAAATCTTTTTTTCATCATACAGACAAACTGAGTTGTGGATTTTGGGTTTAAGTTTAGTTATGTTTCTTGATCAGCATTGCGCAGTTTTAGTTATTACATTTTAGTCACTTTCAGTAATGTAAATTAAATAACTTTGCTTCTGTTTATTGCATATTTTGTTGTTTTACATGACTCATTTTTATCCATGAAATGGATTTTCTTTTAATTAAAGTTTTCAAATGGTTCAACCTCTTGTGCAAAGTATACTTGATCCGTTTAAATGGTGCTATCATAAGTCATAAGTATGTCTTCTAATCTCATGTTTTATTTATGCACTTGACTACTATGTGTAACTAAGTTAGTTTTCATTATGCATGCTATCAGCTGTTCTAATTGGAAACTTTAATAAAATTCTACTGATCTTAAATTGTTGCGGGACTTCCAGGAATATCTCGTTCGGCAAGGGGCTATTGCATAATATTAATCTTAGAGACTATGAAGACATACACCTTAGAGGATGGTCTGACTGAAGATGCTTTGGTTACAAAGCTTCGTACCTGCCGGTACCATCACCTGTTTCTGCATACATCATTGAGACATAATACCTCAGGTTTTCATTCTCTTCAATTTTATTGCCAATGCTGTTACTCCTTTGTTTGTAGTGATGGAGCTTGGCAATACATTTCTAGATGACAATGGCTGAAGTCTCTTTTATATGACTGTCCCTGAATTCTTCATTGGTACCCCTTTTTATTGCTACGGCATTATATTTAGATAGACATGAAGCTTTTCTTGTCTGACTGAGTCCGTGTACTTTTCTCTTTTTCATTGTATCTGACAGCATTTTCTGATTGATATTTCTTTCATTGAGTTATTCTTCCCCAAAAAGTTTATTCTTCCCCAAAAAGGGAAAAAAAAATCATATGATTGTAAGGGCAAAAGCAGACATTGGATATTGTACCACCCAGTAGGCAAGGCATAGGCTGTTGGGCATGATGCAAGTCATTTGGTTTTCTATATTTGCCTTTTTGAGGTGTTTAAGAATCCATCTCAAATTATTATGAAAGACATTTTCTCTGCTAGTTTTCTGCTTGGATTCTTGGGTGTATGTTTTCTGTTTTATCTTTCTATTAAAAACTGCTCTTAGTCGTTAAATGGCTAAATTTAAGGCTTATAGGGTGTAAACTTGTTGACCAAACCACAGTCTGTGGTCTGTAATCTTTTGGTCTCTTTTGAATAAGATCACTCGTTGAGATATAAAAGGAATAAGTGTAAGATGGTACATGGCATTAGAAAATCTCTTTCATTTCTGACGCTTTTTCTACTGTAATTATGTTTTTGAGTGCTGGTAAAATATTTTGTGTTTGCAATGTGCCTTGCCAATCCATTTTGAGATTTTTGCTTTGTCTAATGCAGGCTGTGAGTTTTTATATTGTATTATTAGAAAATATTTCTCTAAACGTTAAGTGCTATAACTTAACAATATCCTTGTTACAGATATGATCGTTGAAGCATAAAACACATCTCACTTGCACATGGTTTAGTTCTTTTCTTGATGCCAAATCACACATTCGACCCTTTACCATATTGGAGACTTAATTGCAGGAACTTGTCGCTGGGGAGAATTTGGTGAGGGTGGCCTGTTGTGGGGAGAATGCAATGCTAGACATTTTGAATGGTTTGAAGGCAATCCTGTTACTGAGGTTTTGTTAAAGGTTTGCGTTTCAAACAAGTTTATTCATACTTTAGTATTTCTGCTGTTATCATTATTGCTGAGTTATCATTTGACCTAAAGCTTAAGCTGTCTAAACAAAAGTATTTAAGTGTGAACGTTTCCCCTCACGAGCAAGCTTGGATCCATTTAGTGAGTTTGTCACGTGGATCCAAATATTAAACATGTGCAGCCCACTTTGGTCTGTGAATTAAACTTTAATCAATCATTAGTTCCTGGAGAGATTCGTAAAGAGGACCATAAGGTCAAGCTTACTTTGATATCATGTAGTCACCATTTGTCCTAAAAACTTATAGAAGGTCACGGCTCAAACAATGGTATTAAGTTTTAAGAATTATATAGTTTTGAAAAATCTATTCATATGATCTGATCGTATGATTCAACATTTTTGCAGGTGAAGGAGCTTTATGGTCTCGAAAATGAAGTTACATTCAGAAATGTCACTGTATCTTATGAAAATAGACCTCGCCCTTTACATCTGGGAACAGCAACACAAATTGGTCAGTTTAACACATTTAAAAAAAAAAATATTATACATGATTGTTCATCTCATACCAAGCAATATTATGTGATATTGCTTTGCTTGGTGCTTACTTCTAGGTGCCATACCAACTGAAGGAATACCTTGTTTGTTAAAGGTGCTGCTTCCATCAAATTGCACTGGTCTACCTACATTGTGAGTGAGAAATTTTTTATGTTTATTTTCTTTACCTTAAGAAAACTTACTAGTGTACCATGTTGTGATTTTGGTTGATTACTATATGTGGTTTCCTTAAGTTTTGTGCATTGAGTTTTCGGTAATGGAGAACTCACAATGAATACCAGAAGCATGTTTGGTGTATTTGTATTGGAGTGGATAAGAACATTAAATTAAGTCAAATGTCTGACTGGTCTTTTGCGCTGGAGTAGTTATCCTAAGTTGTTGCCTATTAAGTGATTGTACTTGTTTCATATGTCTCTTCTAACTCTCCCTCCATCCTCTCCCACATGCCATGCCCAACCCAGCCCCCAAAACAAAAAGAAAAAGATGCAGTGCTATTTTCATATTGTGATTTAGGTAGTTTCTGTGCTTATTAATTGGATCTGTGCTGGTTTTTGTTGCTGAGCTGCAAAACAACTATGTTGTTGTTCTCTTGAGGAACCTTAACGGTTCTAGAGGCAACCCGGTTGACAGCCAGTGGGTTGAGTTTAACAAATTTCTTTTGGGATGTTAAAGATCTTTATTGCAGTTTATTTTTTGTTGCCTTTAGGACTATTTCCATAGAAAAGTGGTTGTGCTTTGAAGTATTTTGTTCTCTATAAAAATGAAATGCTTCTGGTTTTACTTGCCCTTGTGCCATGCAAGCTACGGAATTCCATGTTAAGAAGATAATTTGTACTTTAATTTTGTTTTGACTTGCTTTTTATGAAACTTGATTAATTTAAAACCAGAATGGAAATCATAGTACAGCAGGTTTCAGATATTAACTTTAAAGCAGCAGGAATAATATTTTCTCATTAGTTTGATTTTAAATTTCAACCTCTCAGGTATGTGAGAGATCTTCTCCTCAATCCTCCAGCTTTTGAGATTGCATCCACAATACAGGGTGAGTTGATGCAATTTGCATCAGTGCATCCTTTGGTTATAGGGAGCAGAGTTAATCAAGAGCATAGAATTACAGTCTTCAAGCTGTACCCTTTATCCTCCTTTAAGCTTGTGCTAAAATATGATTACTAAGTTGTAGTCTTCATGCAGCAACATGCAAACTCATGAGTAATGTCACATGCTCGATTCCTGAGTTTACGTGTGTTTCACCCGCAAAGGTTAGGTTAATTTACTCTGGAAATAGCTTTTACACAAAATAACTTTGCATATGAAATAATACTTGAGCTTTTGACTGATTTTCTTGCTATTTTTCTATTGTTCTTGTGGAATGCTCAATTTTTTGGATTCTATCATAATTTGTCAAAGGTGTTTCAAACAATTTTATAAGTTAATAGTGTATAGACTTTTTGATTTTGG
Source organism: Khaya senegalensis (assembly GCA_032402905.1). Lineage (NCBI taxonomy): Eukaryota > Viridiplantae > Streptophyta > Magnoliopsida > Sapindales > Meliaceae > Khaya > Khaya senegalensis. The sequence goes on along the minus strand of CP135539.1, from coordinate 5,166,321 downwards.
AAAGGAATTTTTAGTTCATGGAATGGGGCATTAATACAAACAATACATTGATATAATGAAGCAATTTGTCCATCCTCTTTCTTTCATAATTTATATATTAGACATCGTAGAACACACACACACACACACACACACAGAGGGACATGTTAATTCATACTTTTATATCTGATCCTGGCATCTTTGTGTTGTGCAGCTTGTGAAGTTACTAGAACAGAGGGAGGCCAATCATATCGAGTTTTGTAGAATAAAAAATGTACTTGATGAAATCTTGCACATGTATGGAAATTCTGAGCTTAATGAAATCCTGAAACTATTGATGGATCCTACGTGGGTTTCGACGGGGTTGAAAATTGACTTTGAGACATTAGTAAGTAATAACATATTGTCGAATGTATCTTTCGTATGTAATTCTGCAAAATAAAATGTTCATATATTCTAGAGCCTTGTCTGAATTCTGCGGTAAAAAAAATGAGAAATGACCAACATGGGTTGGAACCATATGGTGTACGGCTTGTTAGACTAAAGCTCTTCTTCCTTTTGGTTTAGCCACGGACGATGAAAAAGAAAGTATGATCAAAGAGTCTACTTGTGATACCGTTAATCTATTAATCAGAATGAGAAAAGAATCTAGTTGGAAGTTTCACTAGGACTCAGACTATAGTATTAGATTGAGAAATTAAAGAATCCTTTAAGGGTTTGTGGTACCTGCCATGCCTATAGAAATGGTTGCCACCAAATTTTGAACTTGTAAAAGTATTTACATGTTGGTGATTCTACTAAAACATGATTCTAAAATATCGCAGTCAATAAAATTTGTCATGTTCCATTGTCTTTTTTCTCTTTAGGTTAAGGAATGCAGATGTGCATCGGTTAGAATTGGTGAAATGATCTCTCTTGATGGTGAAAATGATCAAAATAAAAGTTCCTGTAATATCATTCCAAGTGATTTTTTTGAGGATATGGAGTCTCAATGGAAAGGTCGTGTGAAGAGGATCCACATAGAGGACGAAATTGCAGAAGTCGAAAAGGCTGCTGAAGCATTATCCTTAGCAGTAAGTCTGCCATTTGGACACTACTTTTCTCCCATTGTATGGTATCTTCATGTTTCACTTTGATATTTCTTGGAAGGGTTTCTTCTTTTTATGATATAGTTCATTGTGGTATATGCATTCTTTTAGTTTGACAATATTGTAGGTATGGTCTTTTTCTTTTGTAAGATTTTGTGTCAAAGCTTCTACTTTCTGAATGTTCTTGGTCAGCAGCTGAGTCCACATTTCATGTACTGTCTTATTCTTTTTTTACATCAAAGCTTTTATTTTCTGTGCTTTCTTGGTCTGTTCCTATGAATCTACAGTGTGCAATCTTATTCGTTTCTTAATATGCTTCTTGTCTCTTAGTTCAATTGGTTACATTTCACAGGGGTGTTCAGCACTTTGGTACCTTGAATGTCAAATTTGTGTTCAGAAATATCTTTTATTCTCTCTGATATTTCATGCAAAAATAAGATGTTTTACCCAAATGGAATATCTTATTATGCAAATATGGTTTTTAAGTGTCTTGAGAAATCTGAACTCCAGACTATTATACAACCACAACCGATGTTAACACCAATTATTGTGAAACCATCATGAAAGAAATTATTATTTTTCATTTGTGAAGTCCAAATTTTGTGATAAATTTTTGTGCATTCCAATGCCTAATTCAGTTTTCATGCCAGCCAAAGATATGGTATTCTTCCTGGATGTTGGTTCGTCATTTAAATTTAAATTTTATAGGTCTAAACAAGTTAATTATTTTCCTTTGATGATGCTATTGACCTTGCTACTATAGCATATAAGTTTTATGGCAATGCTGTCAAACGTTGGAATTTATGACTCTTCACTAAATATGATCTATTCTTTTTTGTAATTTCTCACCTCAATCAACAGATGCATATATATGCTAGTCATTCATTTGCTTTTTATTTGGGCCTTTGTTTCCCAAAATTTTCGTTACATCCTCTTATATCTTTGGGCATTAGATTACGGAAGACTTTCTACCTATCATATCAAGAATAAAAGCTACATCAGCACCACTTGGTGGTCCAAAGGGAGAAATATTATATGCTAGAGAGCATGAAGCTGTATGGTTCAAGGGAAAGCGGTTTAGGCCAACAGTCTGGGCTGGTACCCCTGGAGAAGAACAAATTAAACAGCTTAAGCCTGCTGTAGATTCTAAAGGTAGAAAGGTTGGGGAAGAATGGTTTAGCACATTGAAGGTTGAAGATGCTTTAATGAGGTGTGATTTTTTTATAGGAAGCAATATAAGATATTTCTCTGATTCTCTATTAAAATAGTGCTATTTTTGTTTATTAAATATTGGTAAAAATCTATATTTCTGTTGCAGGTATCATGAGGCAGGTGCCAAGGCAAAAGCTAAGGTCTTGGAATTGTTGAGAGGACTATCATCAGAGTTGCAAACCAAAATTAATATCCTTGTCTTTGCTTCAATGTTGCTTGTTATTGCAAAGGCATTATTTGCCCACGTGAGGTTTGATACAAGTTTTCCTGAATTGACTTTGTTGTGTGATCTCTTAACTACTGGATTTATCTTTACAATCTGTTTCATTATATATAATAGACAACCATTATAGATTTACAGCTTATTGGGTGATTTGACAAACTCGTAGAGATATTCTTAAACTGTTAATCAATTGTTTTTCTTGGCTTACGCTAAATTTTTTATTATCCTATGGGTGAGCTGAGGGAAGTTGAAGTTTAATGAATATTTACTGTCTTCTACACTAAAGTAGGAACTCTGTTCAGGATAGGCTGGCTTTATATTTTGCTAATGTTCTGATGTATATCAATTTAACAGCCATTCTAATTGTATCTGGACATGTTTATATCTTCAAACTATTGCCTACTGAACTGGCTTTAAATTTTGTATTTTTGTTAAGAATATCAATAATTATGAATTGCTACCTCTATGTCATTCCATCTTAGGTTGTTTTATTAAGTCAAATGAAATTACAATCTCCATGTAAAAGCTAACTAACTAGAATGAGAATATATCTTTTGCACATTTCAATTGAACATCGATACATGCATCTATGGTTCTCTGGAGTGTCTTGAATCCTCAACTCAACACCAACTCAACCACTGCTTACTGACTTATTAACTGATAGTTTGTGAAAATGAATTTACTGGTCTTTATTTCTTCACACTTGTATGTGCATTGTATTGCTGTAAGATTGTTGGTTTTAAGGCTGTGTCAATGTTATCTGTACTTTCTATTCTTGCCAATTCTTTCTAATTTTGACTTGATTGATATTTTACAGTGAAGGGAGGAGAAGGAAATGGGTTTTTCCTACTCTTGCTGGATTCAATAGGTCTAAGGTAGTATCCTACAATTTGATTAATGTTTTTTATTAGAGTTATGTCCCTTCTTTTGGGCTTAGTAACCATGTTCGCTGGGACTGTATTGTGTACCTTTTATCATTCCTATCTTTCTATGGTAATCATACTTAACTGTGTGACTTGTGCAAATGCTATATGACTCCATATGAATGTTGATAAGTTGGGATGTAATGCAAATCTATTATACTCATATCTTTATAGTTTCATCATAACATTACTGATGCAGCCGAGAGAGAGCCAAAGATATCTGGTATGTTGAATTTAAATAATCTGTGAACTATAATAAAACCTGTGGGTTTGAGCTGTATCTCTATCATGGTCTTACACTGTAGTACGGTTCGTATTTATAAAGATAGACTAGATAAGAGAATATTTTGACCCTTAGCACTGTATTGACTCAATTTCTTAGATATTCCTGGTTTACCTCAGCCAGGGGAAAATATCCCTAGCCAGGCAGCATTTAGGTGAAGAGAGACTGATGGAAAGTGATTTCAATGTCCTGAAAAGTTTTCTGTATGAATTAAAGTTTTCAACTGAAATCTGTGCCTTAAGCCATCAATTTTTTTCTACATTGTCTTTTGAACATTGAAATATTTCAATGTGATCTTATGATTGTTGGGTTGACTGATTGTCTTAAAAAATATGAAGACACTTCACTAACCATTAATGTGTTTAAGCTGTATTATGTGGTATTTGAATTCTCTGTAAAAGAAGTCCCAGAATATATGTGTGCATGTGTGCTCGCACGTGCACGCGTATATGAAACATAAACCTCATTATATGGATACACATTCATGGTGTATCATATTTCGATGTGTTGTATGCAGGATAAAGAACTAGATGCTGCAAATTGCTTGAAGATAGTTGGTCTATCACCTTATTGGTTTGATGTTGCGGAAGGCAGTGCTGTACATAATACAGTTGATATGCAGTCATTATTCCTCCTGACTGGACCAAATGGGGGTGGTAAATCTAGTTTGCTTCGATCAATTTGTGCCACTGCATTACTTGGAATATGCGGATTTATGGTGCCTGCAGAGTCAGCCTGGATTCCTTACTTTGATGCTATCATGCTTCACATGAAATCTTACGACAGCCCTGCAGATGGAAAAAGTTCATTTCAGGTATATTTTATGCTGGTAACTTATGCTCTATGTTAGTTAGGTTTAGATCTCATTCCAATGTAGATAAGTTTAGGAATGATCTTGCAAACTACAGGAGTGACTGTTGTAGGTGAGAAAATGTGAGTTCTGGAAGTTTTTAAATCTCATTCCATTTATGCATTATTTGTTAAGTGGGGGAAATAACCATTTACTCACTGTACATAACCTCTGACCTCAAATCAGCCTCTGTAATTTTAATTGAAGTATGGTTTCCCTCAAATATCCATATGTTTAATCCCCTATGCTGTTACTAGTCCACTATTTAACTTTAGTGAAAAAGGCATAATTTCTTACCTATTTGTGGATTCTTAAAATGTCTGCATTCTCAATTACTGTTGCAAAAGGTTAAGTCTATTAAGGTGCATGTTACCCAATGCCAGCAGCAGCAGCAGTACTTTCAACATGTAGTTTCTACGTATAATTATTTAAAAATGATAATAATATATGTTGTCAACTGATATGCATATATTTTTGTTGTAATGTTTCAGGTAGAAATGTCAGAAATGCGGTCTATTGTGACTGGAGCCACTTCTAGAAGCCTTGTGCTTGTAGATGAAATTTGCCGAGGAACAGAAACAGCTAAGGGAACTTGTATTGCTGGTAGTATTATTGAGATGCTTGATAAAATTGGTTGTCTGGGAATTGTATCCACTCACTTGCATGGAATTTTTGCTTTGCCACTTAATATTAAGAACACTGTGTATAAAGCGATGGGAACAGAGTGTGTTGATGGACAAACCAAACCAACTTGGAAGTTAATAGATGGGATTTGTAGAGAGAGCCTTGCATTCGAAACAGCTAAAAGGGAAGGAGTACCTGAAATGATGATTGAAAGAGCTGAAGACCTTTATTTGTCAGTTTATGAAAAAGAGAATTCTTCAAAAAGAGTTGATGCTAAAGGAAGACAAATTTTCTCTGAGACAAGGGTTAATGGCTCTGATGACACCCATCTCCATTTGAGTAAGACCAGGGTGGGATCAGTCGATCATGAGATTGAGCCAATGATGAAAATGGAAGTCTCACTGAAGGAAATTGAAAGGGCAGTTGCTGTAATTTGCCAGAAGTTGACTGAGCTCAATAAGCAGGAAAACATGTCCGAACTTGCAGCAGTAAATTCTGTCATGATTGCTGATAGGGAACAGCCACCTCCATCAGTTATAGGTGCTTCATGCGTCTATGTGATGCTAAGACCTGATAAGAAACTATATGTCGGACAGGTTTTTCTTTTGACATTTTTTTTCATTATTTTTATTTATCATTACAAGTTGGTATCAAATGTTGCAATTTATTTGATCTCAAAAAGATGCATTGCACTACGGCATAGCAATGAATGTTTTTCCTAGTCACAGCATGCATTCATTGCATTTTTTCTGTGCTGCAGTAAATTGACACAGTTTGTTGAAATTGAACTTGAACGCTTAATTTATAATTTATGCCTTTCATTTATGTTTGCTAGACTGATGATCTTGATGGCCGAATCCGTGCTCACCGTGCAAAAGAGGGGATGCAGAGTGCCGCTTTCCTTTATTTTGTAGTCCCAGGGAAGAGCATTGCTTGCCAAATAGAAACTCTTCTAATCAACCAGCTCTATAATCAAGGGTTCCTCATGGCCAACATTGCCGATGGCAAGCATAGAAATTTTGGCACATCCAATCAGTTAGTAGGAACTTTGACAGTTAATTAGTGATTCAGTGGCCTTGATCCTACATTTTTGTTTAAAATGCTTAGCTTGTCAGCGAGAGAAACAAATTGGTTGTGTTCTGATCTTATGCATATGTAAAATGACAAAGTTCATAGGATTAAGAATCCTAGTAGCAGCTGGTGCAGCAATTTTGTTTCTTGTTGTCAGTTACTCCACTTGCAGTGTCTGCTGTGCATGCATCTTCTCAGAACAATGATAGCACATTGATATGTATTGAGTACTTTTCATGGAATCTAAATAGTGCTCTCTCATTTATATGATCGAAGTCCAACCATATATTTTTTTGTGGTCATTTTGCAACTACTAGTATGTACCAGATGTGTTTTTTCTTACTTTTGAAAGCGCGTTAGAAGAAGTGAACACTCACTTTTATTTAATAATAAATATTTATCAATCAAATCATTTATATTTAATTGTTAAAATTTTTATTTTATAATAATTATGACTTGAAAGTATCAAACACTGCAGTTCCAAACATTTTCTATTCCTAACTTATTATATCGCAAAATAAAGAGTTATCAGTTTAAAAAATGCCGATAGTTTCATAAATTTTTTAAAAATTTTTATGTGAAATAATTAGTACAAAATTATTTATTAAAAATTATTAGAGTTCTTTATTAATAGTGTATAAAATCATTTACCCTGTTAGTAAACAAACTCATATTCCCCAAATAGTAGATCCTGCTCTAATAGCCTCGAACATATTAAATACATGTATTAAGAAATGAAGGCTCCTTATTTCACAACAAGAAGAGCATTTTTTTCACTCTTTCACATGTTAGGGGATTTCACTTACAAATGAAAATGTTTCATACTAATGGATTCGAGTCCATAACTACGGATTCCAATGCACAAGAACTTCTTGCACTTACCAATGAGGCCCATCTCTGTGTTACATTAATTCAATTCTTATTTTTTGAACACAATTCTTGATAAAAGAAAACATAAGTTTGATATATCTAATAAGAAATAAGTAAATTAGGATACATAACACAAATATTTTTAGAAATTATTAATAAGAAAACAATAGTTTTATAAGTAAATTAAAAATACTTTTTTAAAATTTTAAAAAAATATAATTAAATTAAAAGTTTAATTTTAATCGCATTTATTTTTCAGTTAACAGATTTTGTATGTTAACTCTTAGCATTAAAGGCAAAATTGTAGAAGTTTAATTATAAACTTAAATTTTAGCTGTTATTCAAGCTTAAACTTAGTTAAAAATTTAATTTTTAAGTATATTTCAATAATTACTTAATTTAACTATAAATTCAATTATTTTTGTTAAGTGCAGTTTAGTATGGTTAAAGATAAATTTTAGAGTTTTTCTTTTCTTTTTTTTTTTAATACTAGATATCATATTTTACAAGTCCAAAGTTAATTTTAGTCTATTTAAAAATCTAAATTTAATTTTTCCTAAAAACATGATTTTGTAACAAAATACTCTTATTTTATAAAGTTGTCTCATTTTAATTTGTAATAATTGTCTTATTTCAATTTAAAAAATTCAATACCTACATATTTTAATGATAAAAAAAAGATAAAATATCAAAATTCTTGATGTCTCGGTAAGATATCTCGGTAAATTATCGAAATTTTCAATATTTAATATAAAATTTATTTTTTTTTTAAAGTTTTTCAATAAAAAAATTGTGCATGGATTTTATTATTTAATATTGACCTATTATCATATTATTACACAAAATGAGTTGCATGTTTGCCTGTGTGTGATTCGCATTAATTCATTACAATTGAGTGAGTAATCCATGTAAATTCATTAATTTTTTAATCAAGTTCACATTATCGAACTATAAAATTTGCTTCGACCATACACGTTAGTTAGTTGGACCAAAATCAAAAGAGCATCCCAATGTTTAAGTACCCTACGAATTTTACAACAAAAGCTCTTACGGTCTCCTCTGTTGCCATTCCATTGAGGAACATCCCCCTGCAAATGAATTGTCTGGAATAGTGATGATTGGTTGTCAACCAAATCTGTCGTGACGACATAAAGAATGTTTTGTCTTAATGAAGATGGAAGAAGTAGGCACATCCCTGCCTCATAAATTGTGGGTTTGATACTAAAATTCATTAAGTTTATGTATAAAGGCAATTGAAAATTACGGGAAGTCCAGAGAAGGGAAAGAGAAGAGTTCGAATTCGTTTCAAATATTGAACTGGCTGGCTCAAGATGGGTTGTCTTTGCTTAATTCGTTACAGTTTCAGCTTGATCTACTTGCTCCTCAGTTGCCCACTCATGATCAAGTTCAGTCTCCCAAGTCTCTGCTTCAATCTTGGAAGAAAGAATGTAACAGGTACTGTATATTTTGTCTGTCTCTGTATATGTTTGTGTTCTATTTACATCTGTCTTGTCTGCTTGGTTGCTGAGAAAATTAAGGGAAAATGGAGAAAAATTTAAACTTTAAATGTCATTGAATTTGTTTTGGTTTTCTAGATAGAGAACTTATGACTCTCAAAAGTTAAAGTTCTCTCTGTTTCCCGCTAGCTTTATTTAGGTTATGTTTATCAGTTGTTTTTCTTGTGGGGAAGAAGAGATTGTAGTTATTTTATTCATTTCTGGGTTTTCCTTGGAAGGAATGCAACTTTTTGCTTCCATGAAGTTGAGAGTTATGAAGGTCTTCTTGGTGGAAATTTTCTTTTGTGGATCATATCTCTATTCCTTATGGTTGGAGTTGCATATTTTTTATAACACTTATTATTCGTACTTGTCACCAGTTTGCGGTCGGGCCTGAGAAATGCTAATTTGCAAGCAAAGGCTAATATGAGGAAAGCCGCCCAGGAAGAAGTATTGACCGAAGAGTTTTTTTTTTTAAATTTTTTTGAACATGTTGTAGAAAATGTATTATTTATTATTCAAGACAGGATTACTCTCTCCTCGAAACAATGGTAATTTAGCTTATTACACTTGTAATTATTTTCAAGAGATTTGGAGGAGCAAGTTATTTTTTTTATATGGTCGTTGTGTTGTAGAGAACTTCTGGGTGGTGGAGAAGAGTCCATAATCCACAGGCGTAATTTACAGTATGCATCACTTTGCACTGTAGAGTCAATGATAGGGATTCAAGAACATTCCCAAATTTCATGCTGTGTGGTTCTGTTATTTTGTACAGTTGACCTCTGCTGATTTTTGTCTTGTTTTTTTTTTTTAAGGACAAAGGCTGGAATGACATCTGCCGCAGAAAGCATCACAGAGAGCCTTTGCCGTACTCGTCAACTGATGGCTCAGGTTTGTTGTTTGTGTGGTTGTGTGTCTTTCTCACTTCTGTTTATTATATCTCATTTGACACTGGTTCAACGGCTTACTTATTTATTTTGACTATATCATTCTGTGCATATGTAGGAGGTGGAAAGAAGTGCAATCACACTAATGACTTTTGGTAGGTATTTCTATTTCTCTACGTACCGATAAGGGAGAAGAAAATCATTCTTCTATGATTATGGCTTTTACTTTAACAAATCTGTTTATCAGCATTATTTCTTTTATTTTCTTAGTACTAGTTTGAACTTTTCTTACTATTGTGACTGTGTTACAAATTAACACTTCATCATTCTGTCAGCAATGTAGATATGAACTTGTAAATGTATTATACAAGAAAAGTATATTTTGTTTATGGATGTTACCTAAGCTGCAGATCTGGAACATTTGAGTCACTTTTGTGCCTGAATGGTGTCAAAAGGGAGAATGTTGGTTTTGTATGGTATTTTGTTCACTCTGCATCTTTGTTCTTTGAAGTCTAAGCATATTTCAGATGAACCACCTTGGCATTTGAGAGCAGTCTGACTTCCTTTTGAGTTGTTAGGATCAATCTCTTCATCTCCATATTTAGTACTTGTTATCTAATGAAATTTTAGGAGGGACACGTAAGCTTTGTGATTCTTATCTTCTAAAGTTTGGTACATTTCCCTTGTCTTTTAGATCAATTCTGGTGGTTGTTTCCCTGCATCTACTTTGCATGCTTTATAAGGAATAACGGTATATGAATGAGTCTTATTCCTTCTAATTATAATGTTAATGTGGCCTTGGACTTTTATTCGGAATTGTTTAAGAACTAGAGAATCTATGATTTCAAGACCTTGATTTTCCAATTCTGGGACAAGAAAGCAAGCACATGAAATTTTCATTTTTTCTTGTAGAATTTTTTCTTCTGGTAGAATTTTTTCTTCATTAAATGACAAAGATTAGTAAGTTTGTCACCAGAACAGAGTTTCTTGTACATAAGTTGAGCTTCCTCCTAAAGGTTCAAATTGTTGAAAAAGCAGACCACTGCATGCTTGTGAAATGGATTGAGGGAACAAACAATGGAATTAAGAACAGTTTGTAGTTGCAAAATGCTTTCCTTTAGAAAGCCCATGGTTGATTCTCCATGTGTGAATGAAATATCCATGGCTCTACAAAAAATAAACTAAGACAATATCTTGCTTGCTGCACAGTTGTCTAATATGAACTTCAGATATGATTGTCCTGCTGTTCTTTGATGAAAGGGGTTTGGAGGAACTAACTAACTTATTATATATTCGTTGGGTTTGTAGATGAAACTGTGGGATATTACAGAAGGCTGACAGTGAATACAAGGGCCACCGTTTGTTGTTGATAAGAACCCGAAACATGCTCTCTAAAATGCAGCATCAGGATGTTATTGACAGGTTTAACCGAAAAGTATCTTATTTACTTATGGATAATTGCATTTGTTTATCAGACCTGATGCTAAGTTTTATTTGGACAGAGTGATACTTGCAGTAGGATTTTTCTTGTTTTCTTGTGCTGTTCTCTATGTTGTTTCAAAGCGTATTGAGCTACTAAAGCTGCAGAGGCAGGTTGCTGCTGCCATAAAGGCTGGGATGGCTGGACAAGTGGAGATCAGACCTAGAGCTGTTGAAGATAGAGTGAATTTGGCTCAGGCTATTTGTGATAATGTAGTTCCAAGGGTGGAGGTTCCGTTACAGCCACTCATGCACAATGAACTTTAATGTTTGATAGATTCCATTGAAAAAGCTAATGTCGTATGTTATGGAAGGTCAGTTGCCTTGTGCCCTTATTTTTTATGGGCTATGCTTCACACAAACTGTGTCAAAAGTGTGCTTTCCAATGTGCTATAGTCCTTTGTTTTATCTTTTATAGTTTCTATTATTCTGTATTTGGTACAAATGTTCCTTTTTTTTTTAATTTTCAAGAAATTTAATGCATTATCTTTTATAGTTTGTATTATTCCGTGTTTGGTACGAATGTTCCTTTTTCTTTTTTAATTTTTAAGAAATTTAATGCACAAGGAAAAGAATAAGGTTGGTTAATGTTTCTATCTCATTTTCCTAGTTCCATATATTCATAATGAAAAAAACCATAAATCAGTAGAAAGAAAGTATACAACTTGTATGCATTTGTAGTGATGGAAACATAAATAAAGAACACTTGATAACTAAGAGAGTAGTATATAAAAGGACAATGGCAAATCACTATGTATTGGTTGTCATGACAAAAAATTGTTACTTCTTGGACCAGAGAGCAAATTGCTTGCAGAAAGTAACATCAAAGATAAAAAATTTTTGTGGTGTTAGTCTCATGCCAGAAGCCAGAAATTTTTATGGGTTTTAGTATTGAGAAGATAGCCTGCGTTTTGACCTTTTCTCTGAACTCCAACACAAGTGCATTTGCTATTCTCTATCAAATACTCTGCTGTATCCACCCCCCTTGCCCCTCTTAATGAACTTCCCGGTCGCCTATATCTGTTACACAATTGCAGATGAAATCAACAAACAGGAAATGAACAGTTTTTGTTTAATGTGTAGCAAATTGTGCAAGTATTTTTAATTTCTGAATCAGGTGTTTATGAACAGGTTATGTATAGAGAAATCTGAGAATATGTTCTAGTGCTTGCAACCCAGGGAACTTGAAGATGGTTTCTCAAACTTACCCTAATATTGCATTGGAGAGACTTCGTCGCTGTCCTATAATAAGAAGATCAATACCAAGGGCTGTTGTCTGGGAAAGAAGGACAGAAGCCTTGGTACTAGATTCCAGTTGTACCTTAGCTACACGAACACGAATCTTTGGCTGTGCAACCTCACATGCTAGCTTCATTTCTTCAAGAAAATCCACCTCTCCTTGTGCGGCCACTCCTTCAGAAGATGAAGACAAGGCAGCTGTTGCGCTGTTGGAAGAATTAGAATTGCTAGGTCGCCTGAGGAAGGTAGCAAATGAATTTTTCCAGGTATTTGGGTTATCAACATGGATAAGAATCAACTCATCGTGCTCAAGCAATACATGGGAAAGTGCATATTGCAATGCACCAGCTGACTCCCGGGTTGGGTCTGCTACCACCATTACTTTTCTTGCTGGCGGGCTTCCAGCTTCCATGTCTTCTGGCGGCAACTACTTCCACCGGCCACCACCACCACCACCCCTGCTCAGAGGCTTTAAGTTGGGGTGAAAAAGTTGGCTTGAAATGGGAGATGTTCATTTTGTTTTGCGTTTATCCGGGAAAGATAAAACTGCTAACAAATTGTTTGCTTTCTTTTTGTGATTCACATACAAGGATTCGTGGGCTTGTGCTAAATTTGGAGTTGAAAGTTAATATGCTAAGTTTGAGAAATATGCGTGCCCACATGAGACTTGGTCAATGCCTATCTAAATTTGCAAATGAGAAACTTCTTCATGCTCTAGTTTTTATTATTATTGTTATTTGTTTAATTTCCCAACAAAATTAATAATAAACTATATAGTACTGCATTTAGAATGATTACTTTTCTAATTATACTTTTAATTGGCATATAAAAAGAATGCCACATTTTCCCATTTTGATTGATTCCCCAATTTCTATCGCGCGCGCGCGCCAAGCTCAGCCATACTTTATAGCACACAATAGTCTCAAATGGAACCTGGCAAGATTGATAATCGAAATTTGGCATCCTATATATTAATATAAAAGCTATTAATCATAAAATGATGGGAAGAAACAAGAACATGGTACAACAGTGTGTTGAATGACTGAAGTACTTCCTCTATGTAAACCAAATCCCAGCAGAATTGAGATAATTAAAAGCCATTGACACCTACAAGTCTCCAGGCAATTTTATCCCTTCTTGTGCATGATATAAGTAAATCTACAAGACGCTGTCAAGTATTATAAATATCCAGAGGAGAAAGCTCGAACTAATATGTCATGCTGAAAATTCTACCTGTTAGTAGACAGAATATAAGGCAAAACTCTTCACTGCAATTGCCAGCTAGATCGTGCTATGGACGCAGCAGCAGCTTCCCGTGAGTAGTAAAATATTGATCTATCATCTGGCAGTCTGAAGGAAAGATCGGGTTTTATGATCTGACATAATATTAACCTGCACATTATCTGATGTACTGAAATTTTTAGCTTTTTGCATTTAATTTCTCTATAAGTATCTTGTTCAGCAGCCCTGGATTTGCTCTGCCTTTTGATATTTTCATCACCTGCTTATGGCTATAAAGTTCAGGATCACTCAAGCACAAAAACTTGGAACATAATCAAGGAAAAGCATGCATATAAAAATTAATAAATGAGTAAATGTTCTTGTAATGAGCTCTCCTATATTTTAGACAATTTGAAAATAAACCAATAAATACACAACACATCGGCCGAATATTTATCTGAAAGACTCAACCAACATATTTCATACAAGGTCTGGTAAAAAATGCCAAAAATTTTTTATCAATTGAACGGGTAGCTGATTTTTATAAATGCATGTAATCTTTACAAGAATTGTCTTCTTGTAGAATTTAATAGGCAAGATCCTTAATGAATTAGATTATCATAACATATATATCATGTTTGAAGACTTGAACAAAGAACAATCAAAATAAGACCGAGCTCATTAGAAAATAAAGAGATAGATATAATGTAGCTATTCTGAATTAATAAAATGACATGTCTCAAAATTTCCAACACTAGTTATACCTGCCCAGCAAAAAAACCTTGTAGTTTAGTTTTGCCCCCCCGGTATTGCTCCAGTTGCTTTGGGTTCTCTGAGAGCACTTTATCTACCATCTTTTCAATCTCGGATGGATCTAGTATCTGCAACGTTTGAAAACTTGTGAGAAAACTACACAAAACCCTGCAAGTTATGATGTCTCTATTGTATTGATGTAAACAGATAACTGGTACAGTTTACTGTATCCAAAATCTCAGAGATAATTTTACTTCAAACACCATTGGAGCCAAGATTTCTTAAGGTAGAAAATTTGGAGGAAAACCTTACAACAGAGCTTTAGCAAATTCTGGAAAAACACTGATTTGTTTTGACTGCATGTTGCCCACTGTTATAGTACTAGATTACAACTGCCTTAATATTTCTAGAATGCCTCGCAACTCTTGGTTTTTCTTGACTTCTTTTAAATAGGGTCAGACATAACAAGATTGACTCTTGACTCTTATTAATTACTACTAAATTAGCTATTAATGCTTACATCACATATTGATCATCTTACAAACAACTTTTTTGAACGGACAACAAAAATCATCACTCCCATATCACACCACTTAATTGCTCCACTTTGTTTTTGGATGCGTCAAGGAAAGAGAAGTAAACTTATTCAAATCATTCAGGCTTGTCCTTTATTAAATGAACCAAACTCAAATATTGAGCACACTGATTAACCATCTGTTTATTTTTGCAGAAACAAGTTCGAGTAACAAGATGTATAACTTGCCTGAACCAGATCCTTCTCTTTTATAATGCCCTTAACAGTTCCACCTTTGGCCATCAGCTCAAAAAGTATCTGCAAATATATGGGAGTAGATAATCATATATACCACATATCCAAAGATAATTAATATATAACTAGAAATAGAAAAGAATATTTTGACCTATTCCCTCCCAGAGACAATAATTGACCTTAGGCTGCTTATCAACCATAATATGGTCTCAATATCCATTTAACTCATTTACTATCATCAGACATGGAGACGCAAATTCTAGGACCTTGTGTTGAGAGGCAGTAGCCAGAATGGCTATTTTAACCTCAGTCCTTGTATGCATTTAATAATTTATGTCTACTAAGTATTTCTTTGACAAAATGCCATTTACAAGCATAAATTTAACAGTTGTCAATTTAGAGCGCTTTATCCACAAGAGAGGCTTTAGCTCAAAACTTTCCCACTAATGTGACAGTTGAAAACTGAAAAAGGAAAATACAAGCCGAAACTTCAAAATCTCATTTAGTTACCACAATCTGATCATAGAAACAAAAATTAATAATCAAACATCCACATGAACTAATCACATCTAGACTTCAAAGAACAAAAGCTAAAGATGTTTGACTACAAAAAATAGCGTTAGCAAAACAAGCAAGCTTTTACCTCTTTCCCAATCTTCCCACTAATAGTTGCACTTTTTATGGAAGCTATCAGCTCAGCTAGCTCTTCAGGAGTAAGTTTGATATCATCTATAGTCAATTTTTCATTTTTCATGTAGGCAGCAATATCACCCATTATCCAATTGGCAGTCAGCTTCACATCAGCACCCTTGGCAATAGTTGCATCAAAAAATTGTGCGACCTAAGAATTTCAGTCAGAAAAAGGGCAAACATCTTTGATCATCCAGCAGGATATGCATATAAAGAAACATAGTAACATATTATACAGATAACTGAGACAGCAACTGCAGTTTACACATTCAGGCCTGTCTAAAAGTAAGATTCTGAGGTTGATGTCTCGAAGCATAGCCAAAGGCTTCAATAGTCTTTGGTACTTGCATATGAAAATGCGATGCACTCAAAAGGCACATGCTGAGCACTCAAACCTCACCACATATAATTGTTGAATGTAAGAGCAGAAAAACTGGGACAGTTAATGTCACATGAAGAATGGCTAAAACAAATTCATTTCATGGATTCATAAAGCCCAATATAGGTGACAACTTCTATATCACCATTCTCATCAAAGTATGCAATAGAACTGATACACATTCCTCTTTGTAGTTATATTCCAGAACATGTAAACTAATGAATATGATGATCCCAATGGCTACAATAACATCCAATACATCTAATATATAATCAAAAAGGACTAATATGGACTTACATTTATGTCATTAGTGAGGAAAAGTACATCCTGCATGCTTAAACCCATTTTTTCATATCTCCGACGCTTCATTTCAGGAAGTTCTGGTAAAGAGGACTGAATGCTATCCACATATTCTTTAGTAAGAATAACTTCTGGGAGGTCAGGTTCTGGGAAGTATCGGTAATCAGCAAGTCCTTCTTTTTTTCTCATTGTAAATGTTTTCTATATAGTATACAAGATTTATGGAGCATGTAAGTAGTCATAAATGACAAATTTCAGCCTGTGTTTCAAATGTAGAACTAAAATGAAATAAGATGCACTTATAACCTGAGAACCTTCTTCCCAAAGACGAGTTTCTTGAACAACTTGATCATCCTGGCCTTGGCTATAGTGAAGGGCCTGCCGTGCAATCTCAAAATCAATGGCCCTGTTAATGGAGGAAAATGAGTTCAAATTCTTTATCTCAACCTGCAAGTACATAAACAGTTAATATGTCAGCTGTCAAAGTTCTCAAAATTATGGTACAAGAAATACAGTTATTTAATCTTGCTCTAGTTAATTCAAAATATTCATCATCCAGGATGAAGCTATTCACAAGAAAGTAAAAATTTCTAGTTCAGGGATCAGATTGAAAGGCAAAGCAATAACAGCAACCTCTACTCTCACAGGTTCTCAAACAGATGTTATGGACTTTGAACAACTAAAGTTATGTTAAAAGATTATGATTGGTATCATGGAGGCTCCGTATAACTTGAAATAAGGTGGTGCTCTCTCTGCAGAAGAATTTATTAGATTGTTTTGGTACTCCAACATTTCAGTTCAAGCTTTGGTAGAGGTTTCTTTTCTAGAAGCAAATATAAAACTAGTACTGGATGGACCTCCTCAAGACAGCCTTGAATGCATTATGTCAACAGGCACTCGACTTAATTTCAAATATAATGACTTCTTCCACTTTGAAGGTCAAATTAGTTAGGGTGGACCTCTACAACCTATATCCTATTGCCACAAAAAAATTTTCACATAAAATTTATGAAATCTTGATTAGTGAAGATGAATAATTATTATCAAATCTCAAAACAACCTTATCATGACATGTAAGATCCTTCATCTAGACCTAATACTATTTATTCAGAGCATTTCACATGTTCAAATTCTTATTTCTGAATACACACAACAAGACACAGGATCAAAATATTATTTTTCATTGCAAACTGAAGTGCTAAGTAAAAAGAAACTCGAAAACCTTTGTCCCAAATTTTGACTGGCCAACTGGTCGAATTGAGACATTTACATCACAGCGTAACGAACCTTCTTGCATATTTCCATTGCTCACTCCCAAATACCGAACCACCCTCTGTAATTCTGCTGCATATTCTGCAGCTTCGAGTCCAGTTCTCATATCAGGTTCAGAAACAATCTCAAGTAAGGGTACCCCTGCTCTATTCAGATCAACCTGCAAAGTATAACCAATAGGGTCAACAATGTTAGGATATAGATGATAGTTATCAACTTAATCCCCACAGTAACAACCATCAGCATCCCCAAAGAAAAAAAGGGTGAAACAAACCATAAAGTTTCATTTATAAAAGCCACTAAACATAAATAAGGTGCATTATAACTGAATTAGTACACTAATAATTTTAATTTAACCCATAGATCATATAGATAGTGCTCAATGCTTTTGAAACAAAGATAAAAAGCAGTACCCTGTCAGTAGAAGAAACCGATATCATCATCCAAAAAAGATAAACAAATACAGTAATTTAAGTAGAAATAAAAGTAATTACCTGTGAGTAATCCCCATCTTCTGAATGAAGCAGCTTCCCTGCATCCTCTTCCATATGAACTCTAGTAATGCCAAACCTCCTATGTCCACCACCAAACTCAACAGGAAGATCCACATCTAAGTGACCACCAGTGGCAATTGGGATATCAAACTGTGATATTTGGTAACCCTTTGGAAGGTCTGGATAAAAGTACTGTTTCCTGTCAAACTTTGAGTTCAATGACAGCTTGCAATTTAAAGCAAGGCCTAATTTTACCGCAAACTCAATCACTTTGGAGTTCAGTACCGGCAAGGCGCCAGGCAAACCCATACAAATAGGGCAGATACTAGTGTTTGGTTGAGTGCCATAATTGTAAGGGCAACCACAAAATGCCTTGGTGAGTGTGGAGAGCTGGACATGGGTTTCTATACCGATGATTGTTTCATAGTCTTTAGTGATTTTCTCAAGTGTTTTGGATTTGGCCTGGTGGGTTTGTGGTGACCCTTTGATTTGCGGGGGTTGTTGCTTTTCTTGTGTAGCTGTTTGTGTACGTGTGCTTTTCATTGTGCAATAAACAACACCAGTGTTTCTTCTAAGCAATGCACTTGGGTTTATCAAGAAAGGATGTGTTTGTATCGTTCTGAGCAATACGGAAGCCATGTTATCGGTTATTTACTCCAAACCGAAAATCAGACAACGCAACGTCCGCCTCTGCATATCATCAAACAGATCGTCAGCAAGCTAATAGTACAATGGTGAATGTACAGCCACTGCAAATAAAATAGAGACAACAACGCTCTATCGCTTACAATTTATAACAGCTGCAATTAATAAATTTCCAGATTATATTTTCATACCCAAACCTTGACAATCAACCAAAATCATATAAATGAAAATTTTTGAAATTTGCCCAGAAAGTTTGCGTCTGCTCTGAAGTATGTGGCAGTGAAATATTGAGTAAGGAACTGAAAAAGGGATAGATTCTGAAGGGTGCCCGGAAAAAAAAAAAAATCATGGGAACGACCGAAGATAAGCAAGATAGCTCTGCAGTTAAACACAACATTACATAATAAAATAAATTGAATTGGAAACAGGAATAAAGCTTGTAAGTTTGAAAATCACAAGTGACAAAAGTAATGAAAATGCTTGATGTCTCACCTCGCCTCCTTGAGCCTTCAAACAAAGAGAGGCTTAACAGCCTTCCAACAGTAATCCAAAATTCCATACATTTTATATTTTTTAAGAGATAAATAGGGAAATAACTTAAAAAAACAGCATGCCAAAGAAGTTACAATAAAAAAGTAGAGTCTAAAATGATAATTAAGTGGGCGTGCCGGAGTGGTTATCGGGCATGACTAGAAATCATGTGGGCTTTGCCCGCGCAGGTTCGAATCCTGCCGCTCACGTCCGAAGATTCGTGTTCCTTTTCAAACAATCTGCTTACTAACTCTAATGTTCTAGTTGATTACATCAAATTTTTAATTAATCAATGATGTTCAATATCTGCCATGAACTAGGTGGTGGCATTGGCAAAATCTTCTGTTATTAACATGGTTTAAATACTCTGTTCTTCCAAACTGAAAATACCGATGCCATGACCTTCATACAAACAATCTTCCCGCATTCTATCCCAGTAATCATTCTTTTTGCAATCTAGAGAAGATTGATCAGCTGACACAGAAATTGAGTGATTTCCACCCAAAAACAATGCTTGGTCACCTAAGCAATCAATCAATCAATCAATCTCCGAGAGAAAAGGAATGAAAAGCAGAGAATTGTATGCAGCCGTCACAATGAAATCCAAGGAATTTGTATCGCATCAATTACGACATGATATTAATGAAGAATAAAGACTATTATTATGTAATTATTTTTAACGTATAAAAGAAGGTAAGAAATTAGACAAAATTAGGGGAAGTGAACACTAAACAAAATTATTAAGTTTGATTAAAATAATAAATTATATTACACACCTGAAAACAGAGCAAGACAAAACAGGGTTCAGAAGTAAGACAAGACAGGGTTCTGGTTTTGGACTTGTTTGTTAGTTGAACAGTTTGAGTTCCAGGTAAAACAGAACATGGTTCAGGTTGTGGACTTGGTTTTACTTTAACAAGTCCAACCAAGGGATTTTTTTTTTTTTCTTCTTTTCTGTAAATGGTTTTCTTTTGTAGCTTATTTTCAGTTTTGGCTAATTTAAAAATTAATTCTTATTTCTGACAAAAAATAAATATTTTGAACAATTTCATCCTCAAATTCTTTAAAATTAATGAATTAACTTCCCTTCATAAATGACATTTTTTTTTTGTATGTTTGACATGATCTGGGGGGTAAAAACATCAAAATTGATTCTTTTTGGCTACGGATATAAATTTATGTTGGAGTGGGTTGCAATCAACATTGGGCCTAAATTGTGGACGATATCAGAAAAAAAAAAAAAGAGTCCAACCAATGGCAAATTTTCTAACTTGGGCATGATATTTTGCGCTTAAAACGTGCGTCTTTCTCGGCGGATAGACTCAGGTATCATTGCAATGGAGACACAACAATCATGGAGAGTGAGATTGTCCTTCAAGAACGCTACAATATTGATTACCATTTTGAATGTGATCGCTGTTTTTATCTTGCTTCAGGGCTACCTCTCTTCTTTTGCCTCCTCTCGCGATAACGTTCCCGCAAACCAGCTTACTTCAGGTATCATTCTCTTTGAAATCTGAGCTGCTGTTATGAAAAAGAAGTGTAAATATCACCTTGGTATTGGGTAGTTTTGCTGTTTATGGAGGAACTTTTGTTTAATTATGTTTACTTTGTATTACTATTATCTGGGTTTTTTTTTTTCTGAATTTAGAAATATGATGATTGCTTGGTATGTGGTGTTGATGATGAAATGGTTTGGGTTTGAGGGTATTTAATGATGATTTTGGTTAAGCACTAACTCTTGGCTGAATTTTTTTTTTAAAAAAAAAAATCATATACTTGGCTTATTATATTATGTTTAAATTGAACAAAAATAGTTATAGATATATTGTTTTTCTTGTTTTCATGTGGGACTTGATGTTTTCTTTTTTCTTATGCTGAAGTGTGCCTCAGTAATAGGGGTATGGATCAGATGAGATACAGAGTTTCGTGGGTAGAACCTATGATTTGATATACGCTGTGCTGCTAAATGGGAAGGTTTTCTATAGTGGTAGGTCTCAGAATGTGGGTTTAGCTGAAGAATTTCTGGTTGAGGAATTGATGATTGAAGAGGATTCTTTGGATATTGCTAAGGAGATTTTTTTCCTTTTATTCACTGGAGCTCATAGTTGAATGTTTGCTGGAATTTAGTTCCAAATTGTTCTTTGTAATTAATGTGTTTAAATTATAAACTCATTTTTTAGATTTTTTTGGGTTCCTATATTTAGATATGGGAAATTTCTGACTCTCATTTTGGTTTTTCTTTAAAATTCACCTTCAAGCTGATATTTAGTTCTTTATATCTGTTGTATTAAGTTCCATTGTAAGAATTAGGTAAAATGCTACACAATGTTACTAATTCCTGAAATTTTGGATTTTAATATGGTAAATATGTTCCCTCCTAACACTGCTACCTGATTTCTATCCGATAATTTACACTTGAGTGAGGATTTTCTTGTCTACGTGTTAAGTTTGCCTTGTCTTCCAGTTTGGCTTAATTTACGTAGAGCAAAATTTTTCACTAAAGTTTAAAGTATGAAATTACAATAGATTTCTTGTCACAGAATCCTGCTTAAGAGACTGGCAGTGGCCCTATTTGGTTGCCAATCAATCTTATAGCTTTAAACTAATAGTGTTTGAAATAGTCTGCAGTTGAGAAGATTTGAATAAGGATTGATGATTTAACAAATTGAATAAATGTTTTTTGGCATAAATTTCAAATATATTCTTCCTTTCATGGCAAAGGTCAAATGCATAAAAATATCCTCCCATTCAAGGTTTGGTCTACATTAGGGAGGAAGATATTTAGTAGGCAGGGGTAAATCATTTATAACCAGATGGGTCTAGAAGCTTATGCTTGTTTATATGGGTGCTTCTATAACTTGGCATGGGCTTTAGTTTCATTTTAGGGAACTTGGGATGATGTCCTAAATACTATCTATTGTTTCCATGCACAATTTTCTCATCTATAACAAAATTATAGTATCCAATTCATTTAGGAGTAGTATCAGGAGTAAGATAGATGGAGACTCTTGTAGGCATGTGTTTTATTTATGTTATCTCTACTTCATTTTGCTATTCAAGAGTGTGTGCATATGTTTGTTCTTCATGTTTTTTTCAAATCTGAATGTATTTTCTCTACTTCATTTACCATTGCCATTCAAACCCCAACACAGGATCTTGCTGAAAGATAGTGGCATTTTTTTCATTTGTTTGTCAATGCACACATATCAATTGATGATAACTCACCTCATGAATTAACTCGATTGTATCGTATAACAATATAAATGCAGTTCAGCTCAAGTACATCAAGGAATCTGAAGAGATTCGCCGTGCTATGCAACCACTGGAGCTGATAAAGAGAGTAAGCCTGATATTGGCTTTATGTTTTTAACAAATTTTGTTAAACCTCCAACAAAATTGAAAATTCACAAAAGAAAAAAAAAAAGATGGGTCTAAGTTCCCTATTTTTTTTTTCTCTTTGTTTCTGGTTATTATTGGTTTAATACCTCAGATGTGTCTACCCAATTGAAGTTGGATGAACATAAAAGGCAAATCTTGTGGGAGATCATAGTGATTCATTTTTTGCATCAAGATTTGATTCTTTCCTCAATTCTTTTAGGTGAGGGAAATTCAGCAAGAGGCATATCAGGAACCTGAAATAGTTGTACAGAAGGAGGCAAAGCAGACAGCAGCAGTTGATGTTTCTAAAAGGTTAAAGGATTTACGTTCAGCCAATGATGCTGCCAGCTTAAAAGGTGTCTGAATCTTCCTTTCCCCTTCAAAATTATTGCTATACAAAATCTAAGAACCAGCAGCAGGATTTAGTCGCAACCTTTTTCACCGTTAACACTACATGATATGTTTACACTATTTATCTTGCTTGTCCAACAGTTTATCTTGTTGAAGTATTCCAGATTGGCATGTACTGAAAGGTGATTATTCTAATATATATATAAATTTTCAGCTTTAGAAGAATGGCGGAAACGAAAGATGGAACGAGCTAGGCAGCGGTACTTGGGGAAAAATGGAACCACCTCTCAAGCATGACATCTTTTTTGGACAAAATTATGATGCTTTTATGAATATCCGATGCATTAATCATTGTGAACAGTAATATTTAGTTATCTTACAAGGACTCTTTCACATGTACATATATCCCTTTTTTACCCTGAGCATATAACAGTTAAATTATAGCAACATAATGATAAAGTGGGAGTTTCAGTAGTTCTTGGGAAAATTATATTCTGCACATTATACTATTTTGGATAGCAGAAGCCAGTATGTATTATGAACTTCTCAATATCTAGTTTTCTTCCCTTTTTTAATTTTTTCTTCTTTTTTTTTTTTTTCAGTCGTGGCTTAAAAGATATGATATTGAAATAACAAACAGGACAACCAACAGGCACCAATTTCTTCTATAAAACACTAGTATCTCGCTGGTCAAGAATATCTTATACACAAATGTTTTCATGAATATGATTTATAAAATTATGTTATATATTTGACTTTTTTCACTTACCTTTATTACTACCATAATTGATTAATTCTTAAAGAGATGTATGTATATATAACATAATTGTGTTGCACAATTTCATAAATAAACCGGTAGAAACATTCTCCCCCAGGATTTTCTTGTGCTAACATGTGCACATTTATATTTCATTTGGGGTTGAGGTATAATAACTTGCTGTGATTATATAAAAATATTCAATATCAAATATTAATAAAAATATGAATAAATTTAACCAAAAATTAATGCTCCGAGACACATTTTCACATAGTTTTTTCTAGTAGCAATAAAATATTAAATATTAATAAAATATACAAGTAAATCTGATTAAAAATTAATGTTACCAAACATTCATTTAACTTCATTTTCAAAGCATACAGAAACACTACAATCCAGGACAAGGCCTTGATAAAAATGGTACTAGCTGTATGCCTGGGTCAAAGTACTACTAGCTGTATTTTCAAAGACTTGTTCTGAGAACTTCTTTACCATGCCTCGCCTTCAGATAACCTGGTAATCCGCCCCTCTAAATCTCTCCAGCACAAATCCACCTCTAAAAGGAAAAAAAAAAAATCGAAAGGGAATTAACTAGATTGGCAAGATAAATCTATACGTGCAAGCACCTAAAAAATGTCTGTACAAGCTCATCCAAGTTGAACTAAATATGTACAGAATATCGGTACAAGAGGCTTCTCCCTCCAAAGTCCAGAGAAAAAAGGATTACAGTTAGAACGAGTCAGCAAAAGTCAGTGCAGAAACATCCACTGCTTATCAGAGAAAGTGCATTTTTTTATCTTTTACATTTTTACTTGCAAGGTGTTACAGTAGCTCTTTTTCACATTTTTCTTAACCCTCAGCGTGGGATCTTCCAGTACCATCAGCTCATGGCAAAATAATGAACACAGGGACAGCAGAGCAGATGATGGATCGAAGCTATTGCACGATCTACGAATCATAATCACATTTGCAGCAACTACTTTTCCAGAAAAAGATGAGCCCAAAAATTCCAGGGACACACTCGCAAAACTTTTGTACTTAAGTTATCTGATTTTCATCTGCAGAAGACAATTGCAGTATGTTAATATAGAAGATCATTGGTCATAAAACATGCAATCACAGTAGTAAATAGTAACTACAGGATTGGAACAATGAGTTTTCACAGTCATCAGAAACAATGCTTTCTAGTTACATTGCTACAGCACAGAAACAATTGACATGAAGTAACCACCTAGTAGCTTCAGAATCAAACCACACAATTGTCCAATAAATCCAACAGCCAACCACAACTTGGAGATTGAGCAACAATTAATTAGGATAAGTTATAAACAAAATCACTGTACCAAAACTTGAAATCACCAAAATCATAACCGGAAATAAATATGATGCACAAATGCATCTGCGTAAAGCTGAGCTCACAGCAGATGCAGAGTAATTATTAGCTTGTCCTTCTCCTCATTGCAGCTTTCGGATCAAAAACTAAAAATGAGGCGTACAATATCAAACACCGAAACTATCATGAAATTCAACCTGCTCGACTTTGTAAAGTGGACTCAATTACTTAAAACAAGCCTTTTGAAAATATTTAACCGCACACATTTTCATGTACAAATTCAGTTTCCTAAAATAAAAAAAAGTATCATTGCAATGACATATGCAGAGCTAGTTGTGTGCAAGTGCCTTATGACTAAGGCCAATCAACTATGAATCATAATGCACTTTCACCAAGAAGACTACATAAAATTCAAAACCTTCTGCATGTTAGAAAAATTCAAAATGACTTTAAGAGAAAAACACCATCAAATTTCCTACATTAGCTACCACCTTTATACTCCTTTCAACTGGAAAGGCTTGAGACCATCCCAAAAGACTTGCATCAACCTCACTTTTCCTTCACTTCGGCACCATCAAACACAATCCGACAGTCTTCTTCTGCATGGCTTCAGGACAAATCAAAGCATTTGTTTCACTTTATCCTACTCATGTGATTGAGAAAATGATCCCAGAGAGGAAACATAACTAGTATAAAACAAAACGGCATTCAAATATGGAATCCAACATTAACAATCTCTTGGCCCACATGGAACATAAAGGCTACACCAAGCCATAGGATAGCCATTATATCTTTTATCTGTTAAAGGCTACTTACTGCGCCAGCAAGTTCAGTCTTCTATCTGTTAAATCATGAAAAGATGTATTCAATCATAGAGTATGAGAGGGCTAGAGTGATTAAAAAGGCTAAGATTTCTTTGGCTATACGGAGTTCTTGTAATTCCTTACTCCCGGAAAATATATTTGCCTTTTGGAAAGGGAAGAAAGCCAAAATTATGTGGAGTTGTGTTATTTCAGCTCTTTTATAGGTGTTATGGCAAGAGAGAAACAATTGAAATTTTGGAGATAAAAGGAAAGAAAACATAGATGGCTTACGGGAGAGGGTTCGGCTTTTTGCATCATTTTGGGCTTCGGTTTTGAAGGTCTTTAAATATTATCCTTTTTTCTTCATACATCTTAATGGAAAAGGTTTTAATAGTATAGATTTTTGATTAGGGGAAGTTTATGGATCCCATAACGGATGGTTGGATAGGATTTATATATATTATTTCCCTTCCCCTAATTGTCTTCTTTATTGCTTTTCTTTGCGGACACTAGTCCACTTTCATTCCAAACGTGCTTCTTCAATCTCTATATTTCTCAGTTCTTCTAAAATCATAGACTATTAGTTAAGTTTTCTCTCTTTCTCTCCGCATAGTCTTTAAGTTAAAAGGCAAACCAAAACATTTGTGATTTAACAACCTTAACATCCTATTTTTAAACATATGGGGGCTACACATTATACATTTGTTTATTTCTATAAATGTTTAAGATCCATAAGGAATTAAACATTAATTATGCATCTATGCACAGCATGCACAGTTGCAAATTACAACAATTTTTCCATTTAATTTTCAAAAGAAAATTAACATCTAAATACGCGATTATTTTTTCTTGATAACCACCTAGACGTTCACTCATGAAGGCAACCAGCAGAGTTACCTCTTAACATTTATTGATATTAATATCATAGGATGTTAGCAAAACTCAATTATCCAACTTCAGTATATGACATCAGTACCTATCACGAACACGTTCGTGAACCCTAATCATTTTAACATGGTGGTTATGCATCCATGTCTTAAAAGTAATTGAATTGGAGTTCTTAACTACAATGGAAGAAGCTGCAAATCTTGTTCCCATACTCCATGTCTCATAAGTTCAATAATCAAAGAGACCAAGTGTGTTCCATCTAGGGGTGGCAATTCGGGTCATCGTGTCATTTTCGTATCGGGTTGTAATTGTGTCATGTCTAATAAAAGTCAACCCAAACCCAACCTATTTAATAATTGTGTCAAAAATTGAAAGCCCAAACCAGCACGATTAATAAACGGTTAATCAAGTTGTAATCGTGCCATCTGTTTAGCATATTTTTTTATATATTAAAATATATTTTAATAATATTTATGGTACTATATACACAAACATTAATTAATTTTATGTTAAATATAATCAAATACTTTTTAAAATAAGATAAACATAACTAAATTATTTTTAAAAAATATAAAAATACAAAATAAAATTATTAAATTATAAATATATTAATATATTATAACTACTCAAATAATTAATCGTGCCATAAATATATTCACGTATCAAAAATTCTAAACCCAAACTCAGCATGATTATTAATTGTGTTGTGTCATATTTATATATTTACTAATCATGTCATTTTATGTCAACCTGAACCTGCAAATTGGGTTCGTGTCAATTAAGCAGGTCTTGTCAAAAATTGCCACTTCTAGTTCCATCCTTCAACATTACTTCTACCCATATATGTTTGGTCATTCTTTTTGCCCTTTAGAGCTTCTCGTCCATCAAAGTTCACTGTTGCTAACAATAAAGAATTACATGCCTAATATACATCAATCATTAAACCTACATGCACTAAAATTTTACATTCACACGCAAAATGCTCATGAGGTCATATGCTATAATAATAGAAATGGTAGGATTTAATTCGGGTATGTCAACCAACTCTAGAATAAAGCAGATGTTTCAAAAGAAAAGACATCTCCAACAATGTTTGAAAGATACAAGCCTATAATAATAGAATATGCAATCCTGCAACAACAATACATCCAAGTTTGAATTTCCTATGATTCTACCTAAATATATCCTTGGATTTTGCTTGCTGTAATTGTCATCCTCCTTTTATTGTTTGCTAAAGTACTAAGGTTCAGTATAAGACTCCATAATTCTTATGCCTGCACATTAGTACCCCAGATGCAATTCAGTAACCTAGTTTCCCCTGAGTCCACACTGCCCATTGCATGCAATGCTGCAAAGGCAATATTCATCACACATTCCTAAGATGCTTCACAAGAAAACATAGCCATGAAAAAAGCAAAAAATAAAACATACATATGCAAAGGATAGAAAAACAGGACACAGATCGCCTTGTTTACAACAGAATAACTAGAAAAGGATTATATAAAAATAAATAGCAAACAAATGAATGATTATCTCAGAGAATATAACGAAGGTTCCACCCTCCAGAAGATGCTTGATTATTTGATGACCATGGTATGAAGGTTGCACAGAAAATAGCACCAGCACCAACAATATTAGTCACATTCCTAAGAGCCTTCGCAAGATAACATAGCCAGGAATGACTGAATAAAGTAAAGCATAAAGCAACTCAAACATCAAACAACATGTATAAAAGATTGGAAGGAAGAAACACAGATCTGACTCATCTTGTACCATGGCAAACATTTTGTTCACACAAAACTAATTACCTATTAACAGACACATTATATCTCAACTTCTTTATGTAAAACAGAAATATTGAAGATTCCATCTTCCAGTCCACTCGATTATTTGATGACAGTGGTACGAATTTGTATGAGGAATAATCAGTAACAAAGTTCACATTAAACTAGTACGATTATAAAGCAGAGGAAAGACATCAATGAATTATGATATTCAAACAGAAATGAATCATGGTGTAAGTCAATAAGCCTTTAAACTAGTAGTATTGACAATTATGGGAATAGGAATTTGAGTTACCTCAATGCACCATGCCCTTAACGTTGAGCTGTGTGACAGAAAAAAAATACACCACCTCCACGAAGTATTTAGTTGCAAATAGCAAGCTTCCCTGACCATTCATCAGGCACCCCATAATCAAGACTGAGCTCCCTCAAAGGAGGGATGTTCTCCATTGCAAAAAGCATAAGGTGAGGGAACATCAAATTATTGTGATCATACAACACAAATTGCACGAGCACATTGGGAGTTGAACTATGACTCATATAGCAAGCCACATTTCTCATTCTCGAAACATCCATGGCAAAATCCAAAGGTGGTATTGAGGGATCAGAAGGGCGCCTATAGTCAGGAAATACTTGCGTCAGATCCCCCCACTCTGCCCATCTTGCAGAAAACCGATTAGGATAAACCAAACTATCGCCATTCATTGAGAAAATTTGAGCTTGCTCCATTGTTAGAACAACCCCTGTATATTCACATATAAAAGCACCAGCATGTATCAAGTCCAAAGACCTAACTCCCCATCCTGTCTCCCTCGACCTAAATACTTCCAATCTATTTCTCAGCCCCCTTTGAGAAACACGATTTCGACAATTTGGTGGACACTGACAAAATGCCCCGCATTCAAATATTAGTGGCTTCCCTCTCAAGAGATACCCATTATTATCATAAGCAAGCTCACCCCCATTCTTCATAGCACAAAAGCAACTATCAGTACAACCAGAAACACAATCACACCCAGCACCATTATGATTAAACACAAACGGCGGAAACACAGTCTTCGCAAGATACTCATAATATAATGGATCATAATCACTATCAATATCATTAAACAAAAGAACCGGCATATTATCCTTCTTGCCTGATATATCAAGGCTGAGATAACCCCTTGGTCTCACCGATATCGGCTTATTCCTAAGACTCTCAGCAAACCTCAGAACTGCACTACCCATTTCTGGTTGCCCATCAATTCTCAACAGCTTATACTTGTAAACACCAAAACCAGACTTACCCACATCAAACCAACAATCGAGAATCTTATACAGACCATCGTAAACATAAACTTTACTACTAACACTACCTTGATATCTAAAACCTCTTATAACTCTCACCTCAATCCCATAATGCATACTCCTTTCCATAGCAAGATTGCCACCTTCCAGCTTCTGATGTTCACATTGCCGATTAAACTTATCTTGACCGCCATGTCCTGTGTATATAATAACATCTCCAGCATCTTCATCATCCTCATAGCCACCCGAGACAATAATACTCGTTGCTATTGGCTCCCCATTCGAGCTCTGGCTCGCCGGCAAGTAATCAATCCCAGCCTGGGGCTGTCCATGCAATCCAACAACACACAACTCCATTCGAAAAAAGAATAAATCGCCAATCTGCACACCTGGGATTGAGCCTACAATCCTTTTATCGCGATTTAGCCACAACCCCCGTTCCTTCATCACTGAAGATGCTGTCAAATCACCTCGCACCCGCTTACCTTGTCCAACCCCTCTTCTTTTCTCTTCTGCGTACATTGCAAAAATGCGAAAAGAATCATAAACCATTCTCGTTCTTCTCACAACATCACGGAAGTACCTCTCGTCCTCGGCGTTTAAATCAGTAACGCGAACCAGCTCAGAAGATCGTTTTGGTGCTTTTGGCCGCGGAACGACCGCTGCTGAGAGCTGGGTTTCTTGGTTTAGAGGTACATCAGCCTGAGAATCGGGGTCCAGAACATCAACGTCGCCATATTTTCGTAATCTTTTAGCGAAAGCTGTGCGGAAGAGCTCGGAGATGCGGTAAAATTCCGAATAGACGTTTCGTTGCTCTGAAGGCAGAGAGACGGCGGTATTATCGGTATTAGCGAAAAAATTGGGGCTAGAGTCGGAAGGGAATGGCTGTGGGGTATGGTGTGGGCGTACGAGCTGAGGGGTCTGGATTGGTTCGTCCAATGGCTCAGTCTTCGGCTCGATTTTGGGGGTTAAAAGTTTAGTTGTTGGTGCGATGGTAGTAGTGGCGGTAACCGGCGACGGCAAGAGATTGAGGTCTTGAAATGGAACAAGAGAGCCCATTTTGCCAAAAGATTGAAACTTTGGTTCAATTATACAACTTACATGAAAAAATGGAGCTTCTGTTAGGGATCTATGGAGACGTTCGGAGATGCTTTCATGGCAGTTCCTAAGAACAAAGGGTGGAGACAAGAATCTTTTCAATGTCGGAAAATTGAAACGAATAAAAAACAATGAAGTTTTTGTGCTAGGAAATGACGTGAATGTCCTTGCCTATTAGAGAGACAGTGCTGCCTTGAAAGTTTGAAAAGGTAACGGAGGATCGAGGCGGACCGATCT
>CP135539.1:5101652-5115343 GCA_032402905.1 Khaya senegalensis | reverse complement strand
GTAGGATCTTGGAATGTTTTAATTTCAAGGTGTGTGAATTCAGGTGATGTTTGTGGAAAATTGTTCGAGATATGCAGATTCATGTAGTAAAAAATTTGATACATCTACTGTTTCAAGCCTTTTGCCTTTATGAGGTAATAATGATAATAATGCTAGGAAATGTGATTATGGTAGGGAGCTTCATTGTTATATTATGAACAATGAGCTGGATATCAATTTGGATTCAGATTTTCATTTGGACTGTTGTTTGATTGATATGTATTCAAGTACTAATGAACTTTCTATGGGTAGGCGACTATTTGATCGAATGAACCCCAGGAACGTTCATGCTTGGACGGCAATGGTTAATGGTTATGTGCAGAATGGAGCTCTTGATGAAGCATTGGTTCTTTTTCATGAAGTGCTGATGAAAGAATAGAACCTAATAATTATTAAAAAAAAAACAAAAAACACGTGAGCGGCAGGATTCGAACCTGCGCGGGCAGAGCCCACATGATTTCTAGTCATGCCCGATAACCACTCCGGCACGCCCACTTAAGTGCTCATTATATTATTAAATTTTTAATTAAAATTTCATTACTATTTAGGAGAAATATCACACGCACCCCTAAATTTTAAGGAAATGTTCCTCAGGGGACATGCTTTCATTCTTTAAGCACTTACCTCCCTTATTTCATCGTAAACCCACATTAGTCTCCCTTTCAATGGACCGGATTTTGGATATGTTTGTAACTCCGCCGATCATTAATATAAAACTCAAATTTAATGTAAAAGGCTTCCATTGAGACTTGTGCGATTAAAATAAAAAAAAAATTGCAAATACCACCCTTCCATAATTTCAGTAAAACACATAATTTCACTGCTTATTCCTATTTTGATATGATTAATTGCAAAGACCAAACAAATAAATAAATAAATTATTTGTAATTATTGAAAGAAATATTTATTTATTGTAAACTAGAAAAATATATGACATTTTACAAAGACCCTCTGTTTCTTCCCTTCTCCACGATAGGTTCAGACATGTGACACATGATGGATCCACATAGAAGGCAATAATGCTGGAAGGAAAAAAGTATTATGATCCCAACAGGCAAACTTGTATAATCTCCAATGGGAGAAGCCAATCCGAGACTTAAAAGTCTACAGGCAAGACACAATGCTGAAGCCGAGAAAGAAGTTTCCAATCTCCGATTAAAACTTTGTTTTCCAACGTATTACTCGTTACGAAAATTAATAATACACCCGCCTTAACTGTCACTTTTTAAAGATTTTTTTCCTATCCGAATAAGGAAATTCATCAACTTTGGATATCCTAGCAAGTTTCTATTTCAGAATTCTCTCTAATTCCTATCTCAATAAGGTAATGCTTCAACCCTATAAATACCACACATTGGCTTCTACACACACCATTCCATCCCTCTCTGCAAATTCTTTAAAACATTACAAAAAACAGTAGTTTAGTTTTACAAAACCAAGTGATTAGTTATGGTTTGCTTCGAGAGGAGTGGTAGAGCAAGAGTAAATAAATCTCAAAAGTGGGCGGATATTCAAAGCAATATCTTGGAGTCCATCTTCGAGCGTTTGTCTTTCAGGGATTTGCTTGTTGCTGGAGAAGTTTGTTCTAACTGGTTTTCTGCCGTAAATTCTTTTATCACCTTCAAGTCTAAGACACGGCTTCATTCAACTCCGTGCCTGATGATTCCTCAAGACAAAAGCGAGAGTAGTGACAGAGGTCATGGTTATTACAATCTTGAAGCGAATATGGTTTGTTGTAAATTGGAGAATTTTCCAGAGGGGTTTACTGAGAGTTGTTGTATTGGATCATCGCATGGTTGGCTGATTTTCTTGGATGAAAGGGCTGTTCCTTTGCTTTTTAATCCTTCTCTGCTGGTTCAAATACAACTTCCTAGCATAGGTTCTTTTCTGGGTGTATTGAATATTGAGAAAACTGGAGACGGTGGATATTGTATCAAGTATGGTTGCCAGAATAATTCGATTCGTTACATGGACAGTCTGCGCCAGAATTTCATACACAAAGGTATTTTGTCATCTGATCCTTGTTTGAGCATTAACAACTACGGAGTTGTCATCTGTGGCCATGAAAAGAAGCTTGCATACTGTAAGAATGGAGACAATTTCTGGACTGTGATTGATGGTAAGCATCAGCCCTACCATGATATCATATGCAGCAGAGATCATCATCTTTATGCACTAGGCAACAATGCCTCTTTGGAAGTTTGGGATTTTGAAGATTCCCGCAATATCACATTGAAGATGGAGATTGAGATGTGTTTTCCAGAGAAATCAATGAAATTTTGGAACGATTTTGGATATCTTTATGCTGCAAGATTTTACTTGGTAGAGTCGATAAGGGGAGATATTATGCTTGTTGTGAGGTTCGTGGGAGAGCTGGTAAATGGAGATGATGAACCAATCCATGAAGAAGATTTGCTAAGTGAAGAAGATACGCATCCTCTGATTTGTCCATACAAAACTTTGTTGTTTCATGTCTATAAGTTGGATTTCAATCAGAAAATGTGGGTGGAGGTCGATAACTTGGGGGATCAAGCGTTGTTTTTGGGTGGAAATCACTCGATTTCAGTATCGGTTGATCAGCATTCTCTGGAGTGCAAAGGAAATTCGATATACTTCACAGATGATTACTGGGATAGAATGCATGAAGACTACTTGTATGGAGGACACGATATGGGTGTCTTCAGTTTAAAAGAGCAGAGTGTTAAACCGTTTTATGAATGTCGTCCACTGAAGATTCAACCCCCACCCTGTTGGGTTAATTCTAGTCCATGGTAGACATTGAACAACATTGATTAGTTAACCGTTGCATTTCTTGTAATGCAAGAGATTGAACTCGCTGCCTGTAATAAAAATTTAATATAATTACTATAAGCCAGTTTGTTTATTTTCATGTTCGTGTTGTTTCCTTCATTGTTAATGCTTCCATTTGATGGCGCTTTCATAATAATATACCAGCAAATACCTCTTCGAAGCAATCACTAATTAAATATAATAAATTAATAAGAAGACCTCATTAACAATTTGAAATAAATTCCACATATACTCTGAACTGTTTATCTGTTTCTTTCAACATTCATATTAAAATCATTGAGAGCTTTTACTGAATACAGAAAATAAAATGGAGCTAAAGAAACATTAAAGACACTGACAAGTGACAATATACAACTGGAATGAAGTTATCAGTTTCTATTCCTTCTCCCAGTTGATGTGAACGATCTCTCTTACTGATTGATAAGTGTGATTGGCTGTGCAAAAACTAGTGCGATCAGAGCTCTGTAATAATGATCTCATTAATGGCAAAAATGAAATCTTCCTCTTCATCAAAGTCGATCATCTTTTTTCTTGAGGCTGAACAGGTGAAAACATTTGCCAGGCAGTGCCAACATGTGCAGTGACTTGTACAAGATATCTTGAACTGATATTGAGAGTACCTCAGTGTCTAAGATGCACCCAAGCTAGATGACCAAAAAAGGGAATTTGAAGAATCACATGGTTTGTCTCTTCTACTTAGCCAAACTAGTTCCTGAAAATTGAGTGATATGTTTACCCCTCTGCCTCAGATTCTCTTCCATGGCAATAAACGGAAACTGAACCGATCACTACTATTGTAATCTTTCTGTTTTTTCGAGTTCTTTTACTCAAACCTCTCTTTCTTCTCTTCTCGGCAATAGGCTCAGACATGGGAACATGGATCCATATAAAAGGCAATAATGCTGCTAGGAACTGCTTTGTGATCCCAACAGGCAAACTTGAATAATCTCCGGATGTTACACCAATAAGGAAAGCCAACCCAACAACCAAAAATCCGCTGGCAGTTGATGACAGACACAATGATGAAGCTGAAAAGAAGTAAGGGAGCCTTCACAGCCCTGAAGGCACAAACTTGCCCATAGCATCCAAAAGGGAAGGAGCTGAAATTGCCAAGTGCTTCTGCTAAACCCAACAAACAAAGGACAAACACATAATCGCGGATTCCAAATTGAAGATTGATTTGTTTTGCTAAAACAAGGTCAAGAAGAAGGGAACAAGCATACAAAATCTGTGCAACCACAAACAATTTTCTCAAATGAACTTTTTCCTGTAACAGTCGTATAGTACTGTCAACAAAAGAAGTGTTAACTGGCCAATCACTTGTGACATCCCAATAACTGAAGGATCAAGCTGCAGACACTGAGTTTGATAGCAAAATATTGAACCTGACAGAATAGGGACCGTGACAACAGATGCAACAAGCCAAGTTACAGAGCGCGAGATGCTTTCCTTTCCACTTGCCATAATCAGATCAGACAGCTGCTTCTTGATACTTTCTGAAATCGATTTCCTTGCAACATTGTGATATGATGATTATGCTAAACCAAGATGTTCTTCTCCGACTGATAATGAAATTGCAAGTTGAAGAGATAATAGAGTTGCAAATATGAGGAACATGGTTGTAAGCAATGTTTTTGGTAAGAAATATCCACCAAGTTCCCTAGAATTCCACAGGCAGCAGCAGCCATGAATGCATAAGACTGAAGTCCAACCATTCTGTGTTTTTGCCCACACTCTGCTACAAGAGCATCTTTGGTGACTTCTGTAATGGATGCTCCAAGATTACATAGAAGCACACGGCCATTGGTATAGCTTTACCAGCAACTGGATACAATGCTAATGGTCCCCATGACAGAATCTGCAGCAAGAATGATAAGTTCCATATTTTTAATTAGTTTGATAAATCAACTTCTTGTAATAGTGCTTGGCAGAAAAATTAACGTTTTGTTAAATTAAAATCTTAGCTATTATTGGTTTGACTGATAAGCTGAAATAGCAGGCTGCAAATTATAGAACAGAATGAGTCCTTGGTCCCTCTTTAGTCCTCCCAAGTCTCAATTCCCAAGAAGGTTGGATTTCCTTGCCTCTATAATAGAAGGTTAGATTTCCTTGCCTCTATAATTTTTAAGAATTCGTTAAAAATAAATAGTCAATGGCCTACCAAGAGAAAACAGCCTGAGTTCAGCAGATATAAGATCGAATAAGACAAAAGTCATCAATACTATAATTCTGCTTTCATTATCTCCAAAATCGTAGTGTTGATGATCCCAAAATTGAATCATTTGTGTTCTACAATGAGCTAAACGTTTTCAAGATCCCGGACATTGAAATAAAGCAGGATTACAAATAAAATATTCCAATTCTGGAAATATCCAGATTTGTCATATATAATGAGCAATATCACTTTCGATGATGCCAAACCAACAGCTCTGAAGATGTTTGACTTTGTACATTACAAGATTACAACTAAAATATTGCAATCTATAAAGTTTGTTTTCAGATTAAGTAGACTTTGAAACTTAAAGAATCAGTTTAAGTTACTCAAGTCAACCGGTTAAAGTTCTAATATACTAAGAGGAATCTAAAATAGGCAGCTAAATCTACTTTTCAATAGAAGGTTTGCACTTGGAAGTAGACAGTTGGAATCTAAAGCATAGTTAAAACAGTATAAAGGAGCCAAAAACCAAAACCAAAGAAGAGCAAAAGAACAACCGAATAACAGACCGGTGATTTCTACACTCATTAAGATAACAGAGGACGCGACACATACAAAAAACTTGCAATTAACAAAACCTCTAACATAATAATTTAATTTGAATGAAAGAGACAGGAAAATTCTAGCATGAAAGTTTAAGATACAGTTTTCAACTGAAATTATCAGAAAAAGGAACGTCAAAAACTAACCTCCAAATCAAATGTAAGGAATTCCATGAGCACCTCCACTATGAAGACCATCAAAGACAATTCCATAAAGACGCTTGGCCGCATGGGAAGGTTACCAGAGTTTTGCACAAGCTGCAATGTTTGAAGGATGCAAGCTAAGGTTGTGAGCCATATGAAAATTCAAAGCCAGCCACGGAAAGCACCTGAAA
Organism: Khaya senegalensis; assembly: GCA_032402905.1. NCBI lineage: Eukaryota > Viridiplantae > Streptophyta > Magnoliopsida > Sapindales > Meliaceae > Khaya > Khaya senegalensis. The sequence goes on along the minus strand of CP135539.1, from coordinate 5,109,401 downwards.
CCGTGCGCCCAATACCCCAATCCACACAAAACCAACATCTGCTTAATACCAACTTGACCAAAATCTATCTCTCCTCTCTTCATCTCCCCTGTCTCTCGTCTTTATCTAAACAAACTTGGCTCGAGTCGGTAGTCACTATCTTGGGGTTCAACACACGACCAGTTTTACCGTAAGTCTTCAAAAACTTGTTAATGGTGCTATCGGGGTTTCCGTTTAGAATGGAACAAAACATGGGCTTGATAGAGGGTTCCGGCCGACTATCGTTGGAAAAATAACATCCAGCTCCCTCATGTTTTATTTTTTCAAAAAAAAAGCCATAGGTTGTATGTTTATATCAAAGAAGTCCTTGTAACCCCCTTAGCAACAATTGACATGACTGATTTACGTACTTAAGGGTTAAATCACATACTTTTAAATTATAAATTTAAATAATTAATATTCAATAATATACGAATGATTTAGTAATTTTACACTGGTTTAAAGATTTGTGTTGTCTATGTTGCACCACTTTTGCAGGCGGATTCTGGGGGTCCCGCCATGCAATCAGGAAGTGAAATACACGCGCTCCCATGTAGGCTTGGTGTAGGCGGGTCCCACTATGGGTGAGTTTAAATCAGCCAATGACTATGACAACACGTGTGATATTTTCCACGGCCACCGGCGTTCCCCTGTAATCCTTCTAATTGTAGAAACGAAGAAGTTTCTCACAACGCGCTTTTGTCTTGCACGCGCTAGCATTGGTGCAAATATTGCAGGATTAGATTAGAAAACATGCTTGAAACTCTTCCAAGAACTTGCCTTCAAGCTCTTCAAGCACAGTTTGCAGGGCCAAATAGTAATTTCAAGTCCATTTAAGACTTTCAACCATATTAACCAGTCATTCTACTTTCCTACATTTCTGTTTGTAAACATGGCAAGGCAAACCTGTAAAGTAGCTAGAGCAGCAACTGGATGATTGAAAGTCTAAACATTAGAAACCTGTGGTATTCAGTGACAAGTTCATACAAGCTTGAAGATCAGCAATCAGAATATTTGGATGCCTTGCAGTCAGAAAGACAGAAATCATCCCAGCATTCTGAAATAGTACTGAAACTCCTGTGGCTCTTTGTTATCAATTTCTGCAATTTATCCACTAATCAAATTCATTATAGCCACTCTCTATAATTCTTCAATCGCTACCTAAATTCAGTCTTCAATGCAAACAATTCTGGCTTCGGATTTGAACTTCTTGTGAGCTTAATAAGTAGCTGAAATGTCATTGACGGTGAACAATATTATTTCTCTACAAGCTAGTAGCCGGAAAAAGACTCTCAGAAATACAAAGGATTCTAAGTACATACATTACAATAGTTTCATTTGATTGTTCTGAACTAACCAAATAGACCCATAACTAGTATTCAGAATGGCTAGCAAAACTAATTGATATCCAGGAAGAATTAGTGCTGAACTGAATGATATTATCTACACCACAAGTTGTAACCTCAGAATGATGAGTATTTTGACTGAGATGAGCCTCCACAAGAATGAATGACTAGCACCCTATCTTAAGAAAGCATCATCAAAAGGTAAAAGAAAATATATCTCTAAACAAAGAAATGACAAACCATAAAAGAATTCAGTTGATGTGGGAACGAAGAAGCTAACTGTACAAAAGAACTGAAATCCAGCGAATGATAAGTGCCCCATGAGTAATGGTTATCAGCCTTTTGGGGCCAATTACGGGCTACATCTACATGAGCTTGTAGTAGCAGTTCCCTCCTAAGAGAAGAATCTGATATCCTGAACCACATGGGCACTTGAAATGAATGATCAAGGCCTCCCCTTTCTTCTCCACGCTCACAGCTTCAATAAACCCTTCCTCAGAATTTTCCTACGGAACAAAGAGTCGCATACAGTAAATAGCCATTTACAGATCAAAATAATGTCAGCGAATTTCTTAAAATCATGTGAAAGAATGAAACCATTACAACTATATTTGTGAGTGTTTCACCTGAGTCAGTACTGGGAATCAAATTTCCCTCTTTTGTATCACTTTCATTGGCAATGAAACACAAATTAACAAGGATAATTGCATGAAAGAATATCAATACCTCTGTTGCATCATTGTTGGCACTGGGGATCAAGCCATCGTTATTGTTATCATCGCTAATACTTTCTATGCTCCTTTTCATCTCTGCATTGGCACTGTCTTCCTCATAACCCAAAAGTTCATCCCACTTCCGACTCATCTCCCTCATGCAATCCCTCATCTTCCTTAGCCACTGCCATAAACTCATTGGGAAACAATTTCAATCACAGAACTAATATCACATGTAGAAACATTGAAACCCAAAATTGGGAAGAATTTTATCCACTCGGACAACAAAGACATAAAAATCCTAAAAAACCCAAAAAAACACAGTAAACCAGAATTAAATCAAACCACTGAATGACAACATCAAAGCCACATTTGACACAAGAATCATTACCAAGTAACACAACCATCAGATAAAATAAAATTGTAACCATAATTAGATTCAAAAACCACAATCAAGATCACATTTAGAAACAGTAACTCAATAGTTCAGAAAAATCTTTGTTCAGCAGAACATACAAACCTAACTATGACAGTATCTTTTAAACATGAAAATACAAACACAAACCTTTGAAATTCAACAACCCAGTAACCATTATCTAATTACACAGTTAGAAAACACAAAATCACACGACAAAGCGAGAATCTTGACAATTATACTCCAAAAATCAAGAGAACAAAACCTCCGCATTAGGGCTCTCGCACGAACTCGAAAACGTCTTGGCTGGGGACTGCATTGGATCCGACACTGACCTCCTCAAAGTGGGTGGCCGTGGTGGCAACTTGGCCGAAGCAATGGCATTCGACAACGGAGTTCCAGGGCACTCCATGTCCGCATTCGGTGGCGGCGAATGTGGGGGTTCCTCAGCCACCGGCGCAATAGGTGGGTTGTAGGGATCAGAAACGCAGCGGCGGAGAAAGGGCTGAGTTTCTTGGGGCGGAGGCGAAAGAGGAATCTTGGAGAATCCGGAGAGAAAGTTGCTGCTGTCGTCGTTATGATTGGGTTTCTTGGGCTTGGGTTCGTGGGTGGTGGGATTCTCAGAAGAAGGGCGTTTGTGGGAACCGGAAGAGAAGGAAGAAGCGGAGGTAGTGGAGAAGCCGTGGCAGCCACAGGAGGCGCATGGAGGGCGGTTGGCGAGGTGGAGATGAGAGAAGCGGTCTGTGGTGGCACCGGGTTCGTCAAAGAAGGGAGAGGAAGATGAGTTCATGGCAGCGTTTGTTTCTCGAAGGAGAAGAAGCTCTTCTTCAATTTCGTGAGGGTGGTTGGTGAGCATTTCTTGATTCATTCTGTTTTTTTCTTTCGATTCGTTCTTGATTGATTAATTGACTGACTGATGCGAGAAAGGTAGGAAATTTGGGGTTTAGAGATTTGTACAGAGAGGCGCGGGGTGGAGTGCAGCGTGGTATTTTAATGTAACGGATCCGCAACGGTGCTTGGCGCCAAAACAGAATGCGGATTACGAAATACATCAACAATATGGTTGCCAGAACCATCTCATTCCACCCCGTCTTGCTCCATCTGTAGAGCTCGAGGCTCTTAACCTCGTGGTTGCGGGTTCGAACTCCAAGGCGGGCGATCATACTTGTGAATTTTTCAAGCCATTTTCCTTTCTAGCTAATTGTTTTTTTTTTTTATACTAAATATAAGTTTTGTTGGCTAAAATTGGTTCCAGTACCTGCAGTCCATTTGTCACATTTTTCCACCTTTGAATTGAACCAACCGGTAGACATTCAAATTTTTCCTACCTTTTTTCAAAAGAAGATGCAGACATCATGTGATTTTAGCATAATGTTTCAGGTTCATTCAAATGATACAACAAGCACAGTAAGGAGAATAGTAAATAATAATAATAATAATAAATCTGTCAAGCCTAATAGGAATGTGTAGTGTCTAGTAATAGTGAAAAAATCACTCGAACCTAATATGAATATGAAGTTAAAAAACAAAACAAGACAAATTTTTTAAAAAAAACTGTTGACTTGAGTGGCTCGTAACCTTCTCACTAAGGTTGAAGGAAAAGTTTCAAATCCCTCGAATAGGAAGGGATACGAACCCTCTCTTTCAACTTTAAGGAAGAGGTTCACAACCACTTAGCCAAAGGGTGGTTGGCAATTTTTATTGTTCTCAATTGAACATAAAAACCAACAAGAGGACAATCTGCTGTATCCAAAACAAAACAAAGGCATTACTAGTTTTCTTCAACAACAAAACAGCATTTCATGCAAAAGAAAGATTCAGAACACTGTTCTACACGATAGGATTACATGTACAACAATGGATATAAATGCCTTGATGAAGTACAAGTGAGTGTTGAAATCACATACAATGCTAAACCGCACAGAATTCAACATTATTTACCCATGTCTCCTCGGGCATTTCTTAGCCACAAAAATCTATAGCAATGTTGCTGGAGTTTTCCACCACCCAAAAAGTGTTAACTCCCTGACTACAGGCCAGACTGTAGAGTGGCCCTCCTCTTATATTGAAGAACTTAATTCTGTAAGTCTCACCTGATTCTTCATGTTCAAGGGACTTTTACTTTCAAGTTCTTCCAGAGAACTAGAATTCCAAATACTAAAAGTCTTAGCCTACAACTTAGGCATAATTGACATGAATTTCCATTGAAGGTAACACCCTTCACCAACAATAAATATAGAATTCATGAAGTCAGATCAAAATTTGCTTCCAGTATTGAGTAAACCTCAGTCAATGAAGAAACCTGAAAATCTGGCTGTAGCTCCAGCTTGGCAAAATCAGTGGCACTAAACCTTCCTGTTTCATCAAGCAAACATGTAAATGCTCCAGCTCGTTTCCCACAAGCTACCTGAAAAAAGCTAGGCAACAACATTAGCATCTATTGAGCATAGTTTTAACCATTTGTAATTCCCTGCATGCAAAAAAAACTACATCATTTGTGAATACAGGCAACAAAGAAACACCTGCTTCGGAAGAGGTCCAAATAATCCAAGATTCATCTAATCATTACTTCCTTTTCCCTTTTGGTACTATGAAAAGCCAATTGGGAACTAATATCCAAATACATGGCCATGTAGGACACAATTAAATTCAAAGAAGGCAGAAAGAAAACAGAACAAATTTCATGATCACACACAATGAAGACAAACTTACATCATCTTTAAGGCTATCACCAACCATCATGACTTCACTGGGTTGAATTTCCCATGTTGAACAGATATGGAGTAGCGGAGCAGGGTCTGGTTTACAAGGACGAAACTCCCTGCTTAGTGCTGGAGAAAATGTTATCTGCAGCAATGACAGGCATTATGGAAGATTCAAAATTAAGCTTAGAAGAGTAAAATTTTAGTGGAAGTAAAAACCGAAAGATGTTTCTCTCACTGAAAGTATGCTACTAGGGGGTGGGAAAAGTAGACAAAGGTCACTCAAGAGAGATTCGTCGTTGAAAATTACTAAAATCTAAAATCAGATCAGCTTCGAGCATTGCTAGTTATAGGTAGCACAAAACTTGAGTTAAAGGGAAGGTGCAAACAAAATCTGACCAATTTCAGAGTCCTGCAACATTGAATAAGGTTTACACCATTCTGTTTAGCATCACAGAATAATTTAAACCTGTTATCAAGTAGTTAACCTCCAATATCTAAAAAGAAGTAATAGTGTCATTTTGTTTGGAATGTATATTGTTCCCACCTTTAGCACTGCAATCAAAAAATCTAGTCTTCCACACTGAAGTGGACTTCACAAATGAAGATGTTTTGTTGTAGCAATAGCATTTTGTGCAAATTGGACAGCAGCACAATAATAAATGACTAATTCAGAAACAAAATCCCTACAAAGCTAGACTTCTCTCTGGATATTCTCATCGCATAAATTTTCAGTCAAATACTATAAGAATTTTCATGGAGAACAGCTGTAGATGAATAACTTCACGTGATATTCAACAAAATTACTACACAAATCAACTCTCGTGCTTTGGTAAAATTACCCCGAATCGGTCATGAAAACGATCAACTGCTTCCTTAAAATTGCGAGTAACCAATCCCCTTCTGAAAAAGAAAATAAATTGATTGTCAGCACTGCTACAATATAGTTAACTTTGGTTGGCATATGATGTTATCATAAAATGAAACCAAATTAACCTACAATGGAAACAACATAAAGTCTAAAAAATCACTCCAGTTCAGGCAGCCATACGCCATACAGTTATTTATGACAACAATAGAAAACCTTAAATGTTGTGGAACTTGACCTTATTTTCTTTGAATCAAGAAACCCACAGAGATTAGCTGCACCTGCACCATCATTAACCACATGAATAGCACCTAAATTATTGACAATATCTATGAAATAACAGAAGAATAATCAAATAACACTTAACTCGGGTTGAGTGCTTTTACGAGTACTTATAGCACCTTCAAAAGAGCTTTCAAATAGTCAAAAATTACTTTTATATTTATTTTGAGGCTTTCAGCTCTAATATTCCAAAGTTCTCTTTGGGGAAGAAAAGGAGGCATTAACAGGTGCTCTCCTAGGAAACAGTTTTTCAGTCAAAAAACCACATTAAGTGCATTTTAGAAAGCACTGTCGCACGCAATTTCGCATTTAACACTTTGCAGAAAGAAATTCGCATAAAAGCACTCCTAGAGACGCTCTAAACTTCATGCAAAACTTTCCATTTTATTTAGCACATATAACATTACAATCCCCAGCATTCATAAAAAGGAACAACCTCCAGTTCTCGTCTCATAATCTCAACTACCACGTTTATAAATTCAACCTTCAATTCGTGTAATTATATAACTAAAAGCAATACGCAAGGAGAAATGTAAGACAGATATCAGCATTAGAATCAAACTTTCTATACAAGAATCACCAAACTAGAAACTATCACACTCTAACTTTTTCACATTTCTTAAAACAGTCTCAGCAACAAAACAGATTAAAAAATGCAAAAGCAACAAACTAAAAATTCAACAAATCCAAAACAGATATAGAAACTGGACTAACCGGGCATAATTTGGAGACGATCAAGGCCCTGGCGTTCGTAATCGGCGATAGTCTGATACGCTTTCCGCTGGTTATCGGGGCTCCAGCTCTCAACATGGTGCAGAATATCAATCCCAACCGGACTCTCCGCGTTGATCCGCTTGTACTCGTCGTCTCCAAGCACAGCTCGGTACATTGCGGGGAAGTCGATAACGGGGACAGTAAGGGTTCCGTCCATGTCGAAAACGACACCTCGGAGGCGAGTTTTTGGTGGCTCCATCATGGCCGTGAAGTTGGAAACAGAGAAGAAAGGTTTCGGAGGAAGCAAGAGAAATGATCTATAGAAAGAGAACGGCATTGAGAGAAATGGAACGGTCGGGTATTTAAGAATCTGCCAAGTTTTCTAGAATTTGATGCGAAAGTTTGTGGGGAAGAAAATAGAAAGAATATTCGGTTGATTTTTTTTAATTTTATTTTTTCAATATTCTTTTACCTTCGGAAATTTAATAGAAAAAAGAAATATCATAAGTATGAATTATTATATTAATATAAATAATATAATAAAATTATTTATTTATTAATAATAAATAAAAAAATTAAAAATAAATTTTATAACTTTTTTTATCATATTAATTAAAAATAATATTTATTTTTAATTAATCATTTATTATTAATAAATAAATTTTTATACTTTATTAATTAAATAATTTTA
>CP135539.1:5051911-5081907 GCA_032402905.1 Khaya senegalensis | reverse complement strand
ATTGGATCCTTCTGAAGCCGAGATTTTTCCTCCAATTTCCAGCCATGGCTGCTTCCGTGACTTGCTCGGCGGGACAACTGGCTCAATTCTTCGGTCCAAACACCACCAACGCCGCCGCAGCAGCCACCTTGATCTGTTCACAATTCGATACCATCAACAACAGCTTCAAAGACACTGCCTACGCCGTTGACTCGACCTATCTTCTCTTCTCCGCTTATTTGGTTTTCTCTATGCAACTCGGTTTCGCTATGCTCTGCGCCGGGTCAGTCCGCGCCAAAAACACCATGAACATCATGCTCACCAACGTCCTCGACGCAGCCGCCGGTGGCCTCTTTTACTATCTCTTTGGTTTCGCCTTCGCTTTTGGCACTCCCTCAAACGGGTTCATCGGTCGACACAACTTCGCTCTCAAGTCGTTTCCTTCTGTGAATTTTGATTACAGTTACTTTCTTTATCAGTGGGCTTTTGCTATCGCCGCTGCCGGAATCACCAGCGGCTCCATCGCTGAAAGAACTCAGTTTGTTGCGTATTTAATATATTCCTCTTTCTTAACTGGGTTCGTTTACCCTGTTGTCTCTCACTGGTTCTGGTCCGTTGACGGCTGGGCTAGCGCAACAAACTCGGACAACCTTCTGTTTGGAACCGGAGTCATAGATTTCGCCGGCTCCGGGGTTGTTCACATGGTGGGAGGCATCGCTGGTCTCTGGGGTGCACTCATTGAAGGGCCAAGGATCGGTCGTTTCGACCACTCCGGCCGAACAGTCCTACGAGGCCACAGTGCTTCCCTCGTCGTCCTCGGCACATTCATGCTCTGGTTTGGATGGTACGGTTTCAACCCCGGCTCTTTCACGAAAATCCTGAGCGCATACAGTTCGGGATCTTACTACGGACAATGGAGTGCAATCGGTCGGACAGCAGTGACGACAACCTTAGCCGGATGTACAGCCGCATTAACAACTCTTTTCGGCAAAAGAATTTTGTCGGGACACTGGAACGTGACCGATGTCTGCAACGGTTTACTCGGGGGGTTCGCGGCCATAACCGCCGGTTGCTCCGTCGTTGAGCCATGGGCTGCAATAATCTGTGGATTCGTGGCAGCTTTAGTTCTGATCGGCTGCAACAAGCTGGCCGAAAAGGTTCACTTCGACGATCCGCTAGAAGCTGCACAACTGCATGGCGGGTGCGGTGCATGGGGAATAATTTTCACAGCTCTTTTCGCCAAAGAGAAGTACGTGAATGAAGTGTATCCGGGTAAACCAGGACGCCCGCACGGATTGTTCATGGGCGGCGGAGGAAGGCTCCTGGGTGCGCATATTATCCAGATTCTAGTAATTGCAGGTTGGGTTAGCGCAACAATGGGACCATTGTTCTATATTCTTCATAAACTGAAGCTTTTGAGAATATCAGCGGATGATGAAATGGCGGGGATGGATCTGACCCGGCACGGTGGATTTGCTTATGTTTATCACGATGAGTATGATCAAAAGAATGGTATTCAGTTGACAAAAGTTGAACCTGCTACTACTCCCTCAACGATGTAGAATATATATTTTCTTTTTTCTCAGGTTGTGCGTGTAAGATAGATAAAAGTGGGTTGTTTGTTGATCTTCACCTGTGATGAAAATGAATGAAGTCTTGGACTGTTCTGCATTCCTAATTATCGTGTCAGGCAAATGTTATGAATATTTTCGTGCATGATTTGTCGTGTTTGAGAGGGAGTTTATTGGGTCCATGTGAAATGCTTCTGCTTTTGAGCTTGTTTTGTCTTCTTGGGTTGATTAATTTAATGAATTTGAGTGCTACTGCTATGCTAGCTAGCTATCTAGCTATCTATTTCTTTAATGGTCCCGTTTGTTAGATAAAAAACTTGAGATGGTATCAATTTGGAACTGGTAAACCCTTCGAATTCGGATGCTCTATTTTATGGGATAATTTCACTTTAGTCCCCATTCGTTTATAAAACTATTCTTTAAACATTAAGTTTAATAATATACACAAATATCCTTAATGTTTCATCTTCTGTCTCACTTTAGTCACAACGGTTTTGTTCGACTTTATTTTAGTCATTTTAACAACATTTTGTTATTCTTCTTCTATTAATTTAGTCATACAATATAAAAATATATATTTTTTTATCAAAATTTTGCACTATATTTAAGATTATTATAATATTTTGCCGTTAAAAATAATTTCATCATCACATAGATTAAAAATATGTAAATACCTTTTTTTTTAATCAAAATATTACTTTCTTTAGGCTTATTCTCGTGTTTTGTTGTTTAGAAAAAAAAAATTGAGAGTTAGATAATATTAGCAATGAACTAATTTGACACTAATTATTGTTACAGTAAAAAATTTAAAATAATATTATTTTGATTAATATAAATGAAATAAAATATGTAATTTAATGGGACATCAAAAAAATTATTCCATTAGTCTTCTCTTATTAGATAAATTTAATAGAATTTAATTTCAAGCATTAAAGTGAGATATCGTAATTAATGACATAACAAATTTATTAATTGAAGTAATTTCTTTTTAATTGTGATAGAGCAAGTAAAGCATGCTTAAATGGGTTGTTAGTGTCATGTTTGAGTAATTTTCACCAAGTGGAGAATGGCATGATCATCATCATCTCTCATCTTGTCTCCTAAAATACACATCATTAATTACTTACCACTCTCACTTTTGCCATTAACAGCAGCAAATAGTAAAATAGTATAGGCAACATGATGAAGCTCTCTTCTTCATTCATTGATTATTTCCCACGAGAGAAAACAACTTGCTACTTGCCTAGTACTTGTCAATAATACTAGGGCTCAAGGTCAAGATCAAGGCATTATATATCTTCCATTTCATTGACTAAGGATAAGATTTCTAGCACTAAATACAACTTTTTATAGTGTATATATATACACACACATCTAAAATCGAAATTTATTTTATAAAATTTTGTTACTAATAAATTATATATATATATATTTTAAAGTTTCATGCACTTTAATTTGATTCTACTTTATAGATAAAAGCAAAGTAAAAAAATTATTTTTTGAAGTCTTATGAACAAAAAAAGATTCCTTAATTGGTTCCAATTCTATGTCACGAAAGTTATACCCTTAAAGATACGTAAATTTAAAATTGAATTTTGTAGAATTAATAAAATTTTTAAAAAATATTTTTACCTTATAGTCAAAGAACAAGATATAAAATAACTCGAAATTTGTAGACTAAAATGAATAATGTCAGAAATTATTGGATCAAAGTGATATTTTTTAAAATTTTAGGTAAATAATTAGAATTTTTTTATAATAATTGACCATGGAAGAAAATTCAAAGAAAGACTTTTCATTTTTCTCTCTGGGGTTTGTTGGCAAATGCAAAAGAAATAATTGAATTGAATTGCATAGAAAGTAAGAGGGCAAAGGATGGGAGGTGAGTGGTTTTAGCAAAGCAAGCATCCATCATTGTCATAATTTTGGAGAAAGACTTAAAAAAGCAAGTAGTAGCTTTGATAGTTGTAGACTTGAAAACAAAACCAAGGAAAGAAAAGTCATAAATTGTATTCAAACCCTTTTGTTGCGGCCGCCATTCAAAAGGAAGTGTTCACACCGGCACCATACAAGAAGTCGGTCAAATGTTCATAAATCCACCAACTTTGACTGTGATTAATGCAATCGCTAATTGACATACGTGTCTATTAATGGCATTGCGATTCGGGTGATTCTACGTGCACTCTCTTTAATTTCTAAGGACACTCAACCTTAAGATTGTTTGGGTGTACTTAGAACAAAGGAGAGGTTCTTAAGCAATAGGTCTATTTTTCATGAAATAGTTGGGCTAAGGCCCAATTTGAAATGTCTGATACGAGTCCAGCCCAAGAGTGGAATTCAATAACGATAATGAAGGATAAAATAAAGAGGAAAAAGAGATGAATTTCGTGGGGCTCTCTCTCTCTCAATGGAGGTCCTGGCAAGTTCTGCTGCTCTGCCTCGTTTATCTTCTCATCGTATTGTCTCTAACTTTAACAGAATTCCTAATTTCACATTCAAGGCCACAATTTCTCGGGTACTCTTTCAATAAAAATATTTCCTCTTTTTTTTTTTTTTGAAAACTTGCCACACATTTATTAACTCTGGCTGAGACGATTGGTCCATTAATATGTTTGATAAATTTGAATGAACTGGGAGTATTTAACTTCTTCAATAGTATACTGCATCTGGGTTATTGATTTTCTTTTGTTTGGTTGGTTCTTGTCCTTGTTTGGTTGAATGCAAGTGTGTTTTTCATGGACAAGCATGTTTTAGTTGTTTGAAATATAAGAATCGAGGATGCTGACAATTAGTATAAATCACTCATTCATGTATTGGTTTTTAATCTATTGTTTTCATGCTGTATGATTGCTCTTTCGAATATCAAACTAAGAATATTCTGACGTAGATTGTGGTGTAAATGTGATGAATGTTAACATTCTTTTAGTGATATGGGCATTATTTTGGTTTGTTATTCTTGTTGGCTGTGCTGGTGCAGCCATGGAAATCTCAGCCTGTGAGGATTGTAGAAGCTCGACTACAGGGTTTCTTATTGTCTATAAGAACAAATGCCAGTAAAAGGCTCAGAAGTTACAGTAATTCTGGTGGAGATATTAAACATGTCTTCTTGTTTCGGCACTTATGCTGCCTGAACAAGAGATTTTCTTCTCAGTGTGGGCTGATTTCTATGAAATACACCAGCAGTTTTCTGAAAGTGATGAATTGTTCAGACAGAATCAGGCAACATGTTTCTGTTATTTTTTCCCAGTTAGTTTTTGCTGTGCTGCTTGTTGCTTCAGTTTCTGTTGCTGTCAGCGAAACTCCATCTTGTAAGTTTGATTTATAAACAAAATATTGAGGGAACTGTAAAATGTCAAATGATTTATGTATTTATTTGCCTTTTTCTATTGCCCAGGGGCCCTCAGTGAAGAGAACCGCCTCTTCTTAGAGGCATGGAGAACAATTGACCGTGCATATATTGATAAAACTTTCAATGGGCAAAGTTGGTTTCGGTACAGAGAAAATGCGTTGCGCAATGAACCAATGAACACTCGAGAAGAGACATGTATCTATTATTTTCTTTGCTATCAGTTGTCTTTGTTACTAGTGCACCTCACTCAACATGTACAGTCTGCAATCACTTACCTTTGATAGTTTGCAGCCCTAACTGAAGTAAATTGATGTTAAAATAATTGGAGTTGAATTGGATAAACATGCGCGATTGTTTATTTTATTGGTGATTTTTAATTTGTTGTCTTTCTTAATATTGTGGTGATACATTATTTCCTTACCTGATTATGTGCACAATTTTGTACCTCTGCTTACATGGAAAACCATAATACTTCCTGCAATCACTGCATAACATGGTATTAGTTTGTCAGAAGGATCTGCCAGAGAAAAAAATAAATTAGGCAACAAATAGATTGTTTGGCTGCAATAGTTAAAGGTATCTTTCTTGTCTTTCATGAGCAACACCTTTCTGAGTTGTGGTGTTGTGTCTGCATGCAGACATGGCCATAAGGAAGATGCTTGCCACACTAAATGATCCTTTCACTCGGTTTCTGGAACCTGAAAAGTTTAAGAGCCTGCGGGTACGAGACCTTTTTCTTTTTACATTTCAATCCTTTGCCTTTTCCATTCAATATTGTGGAAGTTGGTATGCATAATCTACATTAGCTATAGTCTGCTTCAGAAGAATTTATGTTTATTTGGATGTTCCCCTTAGATCTCTTAATATCTTCTTTGAAGGCAGTCTGGAACTCAAGGAGCCCTTACAGGTGTAGGTCTCTCAATAGGCTACCCTACAGCTTCTGATGGATCAGCTGCTGGGCTCGTTGTTATTACATCCACTCCTGGGGGTCCTGCAAATAGGGCTGGGATTTTGTCAGGAGATATCATTATGGCAATTGATGATGCAAGCACAGAAAGCATGGGCATATATGATGCAGCTGAGAGGTTGCAGTAAGTGTCTTTTGTTTTAATAAATTAGATAGATTTAGAATTCTTTTAAGAGCTGTAGCCTTTGGATGCTAAAGAATTAACACTTGGGATGCTGATGTTTATTCGTCTGTATTTGGGCACTTCTAAACAATAGTTTGATGACTTTGCATTTGAGTGTTACTTTTTCCTTTGATTTGCTTGCTGTTTGCCTCTTCTTTAGCAGAGATTTGAAGCAATCATCTATTGCATTTTGTATGGTGGTTCATGAAATATATCACCACCCATGAACTTCAGAGAGTAATTTTTATATATTGGTTGATGGTAGTGTAGTGTAGTGGGGAAGATATTTTTCTATGGATTGGAGTCATTCCGCCATATGTGGTTCTGAGTCACATGAACAGAAATTGGTACATTTAGACCACACCTAATGTGTTTGAGTAGATAATGTTGTCTGCTTTATTACATTAGAAACTGGGAGTTGATTCTTAGAGACATTTTAAGATGATTACTGTGCTTTGATTGTCAACATAATCTATCCTTATTTATTTATTTTTTGTTATTGTTTATGTACTTTGCATTAAAGCTATGCAGATGTTGAGCCTTCCCATTTTACCAAGTATAATCTGGTTACTCTTTCATTTTGATCCTAGCACACATTTTCCCCCCCAAACATTTATTTTCAGTCCCTTTTAGTTGTCTATGATATGCCTAAACTTTTCTAGTGAATTACAGGGGACCTGAAGGAAGCTCAGTGGAATTAACTGTGCAGAGTGGAACTGAAATAAAGCATCTAGCTTTGACGTAAGTTCTTGATGGCACGTTTTCCATTGAATAAGAGAAACTTTGCACCAATTCTGTTTGAGCGTAAACCCTTATGCATATCTTAAGTCCTATGATTGGGATGTTATACACCTTTTATGTTTTACTTCATTTGTTGCCAACCTTACTGGGAATGTTCACTTAATCTGCTACTTGTGCTCAGTTATCATTTGAGCATTATGGCATCTGCGTTTTTCTAATATAAATGAGACATAAATTTAACCAAGGCTGTTTTCCAGGAGAGAGAAAGTGTCACTAAATCCGGTGAAGTCTAGACTATGCGAGGTTCCTGGTTCAGGGAAGGAATCCCTTAGGATTGGTTATATTAAACTAACATCGTTCAACCAAAATGCTTCTGGTAAGCAGAGATAAGTAGTTCTTATATTGTTTGGCAAGATGTATCAAGCTGTTATAGTGAAATGTTACTGCAGAATAAAGGCTGGAACCTTACTGAATTTGGAAAGTAAAAATATATAAAGCTTGTCTGTGGTAAATTTAATACATCATATAATACACACTTTCTTTTGCTGAATCTCATCATGTTTTTGGTATATACACTGTTCAAAACATACATGGTCTGCTTTACACAATTTGTGAGTGTGACAAGTCTTACATAGTTAAGTTACTTTACAAGTTTGGTCATGTAAACATTAAGAGATCTTTCTTTTGTTGATTGTTTAATATTTTCGATTTACATTTGATCCATGAAAGGAAGCTTCTTAGTGTTCTTTGCTATGGTTTCCTGACCAATTATTTAGCGGTGCTAGGACATGATTGAACAATTCCATAGAATGCATGTAAACAGAACACTTTTCAAGCTGAAGCTGTTTGAATTTTACTACTTTATATGGTGCTTCAAGTTCAACTTCTCTTTTTCTTGGAGTAAATTTGTGATTTTTGTCTGAGAGTCTGATTTCTTCTTATTTCTTCAAAAGAAAATAACATGTAAAATATTTATCAAGTTGCCCTATACTCCAAAAAATAAAAGAAAATCTGGCTAAACTAGAGTTGTAAAACCTGTAGTAAACCTCAGAAAATAAGGAAAGAAAAAGATTTTCCTTTTTAGTTGAGAATAAGAATTCTGCCCACTTTTTTCGTCAAGTATGTTGTTAGATATATACTGTAGATTACTCCTTACTTTTATTCCTGTGTTTGAGGATTTACTTTTCTTGTAGGGGCTGTCCAAGAAGCAGTTGGTACTTTAAGGAGCAATAGTGTTAATGCATTTGTGTTGGACCTTCGAGATAATAGGTGATTAGCTTTCAACATGCTCCATTCTTAACTTGGCCCTTTGGCAGGCTCTCTGAAAGCTTAAATTTGCTGCAGTGGTGGTCTTTTCCCAGAAGGAATTGAGATTGCCAAGATTTGGTAAGTCAAAGTGGAGGAAGAATGTAAACACTACAGGCTTATAGTACTTGGTTTTTTCAATTAGTACATGGATGCCTTTATTTTTATGTCAACATTGGTGTCCTGCTATTGGTGATGAGATGGGTAAAATATTTGGCTGTCTCCAAGGTTTATTTATATTCAAGTTAAATGCAACATAAATTTAGTAAATGCCATTTCCTATGCTTTTTCTTTGTACACTTGCTGTGGCATTTGTGAATATACATTGACAATACCCTCAACATCCTTTTAAGTTACAATCATGAGAACCATTAGTTCATTTCTTGTATTGATTGTGATATAATTTTGCTTATGTACAGTGCACTTTAGTCCTGTTTATCAGTATTTACTCTAGCCATTTTCCTGTTCAGATATGTCAATTAGACTTGATTCTCATGTTTCATATGTAACATGATATCAGGGAGCTCTTGGGCCTTTGCGTCATTGCCCTTTTATAGCTGTAAAATTTAATCTTCATCTCCACGGTTTCTAATGCATTGTCATGTCAAGTTGATTTGCATCAAATTTTCTTCATTCTCTCACCAAAGTTTCTTCAGGCTCGTCACAAACTTTGGGAGGCTGATTTTTTCCAACAGAATTCGTCTAAAGGTTAGGTAGTTTGTAGGTCACACAAATAAATTGAGATTTAAGGTTTTCTCCACAACTGTGAATAGCAGGATTGTTTACCTAGACGGTATAGATGAGAATTGGATTTTATGAGCATCAACAATAAAATTAGATGCAGGGACTTCATTTGGCAGAATGTTCAAAATGAGATATTGAATTGATGTGAGCACTGACAGGAAAAAGGTTAAGTTTACTGTTTTTGCAAATTAAGGAGATGCTAAGGACCCATGACCATATATATGTTGAGACTTTTGTTCCTCTAATACAAGTACTTTACTTTCATTTTTTGCATCTGACTCACTAACTCTTTTTATAGATCGAACTTTAAGGATCTTCTAGCTTCTTCGCAATGCCTTCACTGTTGTGTTATTCTATTTCAAATTTAATGCCCTCCTTCCAATTCTTGTGGTGCAACTTCTAATAAATTAGCTGTTTCCATTCAGGTTAGATAAAGGTGTGATTGTCTATATTTGTGATAAAAATGGTGTTCGAGATATATATGATACAGATGGAAGCAGTTCAGTAGCAGCTTCGGAGCCCCTAGCTGTTCTGGTATGCTTCCGCGTATTTCATGCTTTTATAGTATGTTCCTGATGGCAGTTTCCTTGTAAGAAAAATATCCACAATTATGCTTTGTACAGTTCGAAGTTTGCTCTCTCTTGCAGTTTGTAAAATTAGTTTTGAATGCTTTTTCTGTTTTCAGTTTCCATGCTATCATCTCTTTTGATGTGTGTGCATGTATCTTAATCCTGGATTTTATTAATGTCTTCTCTGAGCTTTTGTCAGGTGAACAAGGGAACTGCAAGTGCAAGTGAAATATTAGCTGGTGCATTGAAAGACAACAATCGTGCTGTGTTGTTTGGAGAACCCACATATGGGAAAGGGTAACTGTTATTTCTCCATGTCATGTATACACAATACCATATGTAATCCTAACTGGAGCTTTTGTTCCACTGCAGTAAAATCCAGTCAGTTTTTCAGCTGTCTGATGGTTCTGGCTTGGCTGTTACAGTTGTTCGTTATGAGACGCCGGCACACACAGATATTGACAAGGTCTGTTGCTGATTCTATAGCATCTGCGCTCTCTCTCACGCTTTTTAATTGAATCTCCTTTTACCTTGCCCCTATCTAGGTTGGCGTGATTCCTGACCATCCTCTACCGTTGTCATTTCCCAAGGACGAGGGTGGTTTTTGCGGCTGCCTCAAGGATCCTGCATCTGCTTGCTACATCAACAGAGGCCAGCTATTTTCGAGATGACAATTTTTTTTTTTTTTGAATGCAGAATTTTTTGTGTCGTCTTAACATTCTTTGGAAGATATGTTTGTTCTTTACCAAGTGTAGAAAAAACTTGAGACACACCTGAGTGAAGAAAAACACCAGTCATTTCTACAAACTTGAACATAGTAATTAATAGAGAAAATCTTGTATCGATGAGAACTGTTTAGTGTTATAGCTTGCCACATTTAGAAACTTAGAGCATATATGATGGATCATCTAATGAACTTATTGAAATTGTCCTGGGGTGGAATATTTACAATATCCGAGCCTTTGAAAACAGTTGTCTGTCAGCTTCTTCAACCGGGATGGATGGCAAGATGAGAGCCTTTGCTTAAAAATGGGTTGACACAGAAAGCAGAGGTCAGGTTTAGATTTGCCACAGAAACTGAAAAGAATTGGGGAAATGGTGGATATTTCATTTTGGCATTTATCATCTATAAAACTCAATGGCATTGAGAAATTTGGTGGGTACATGTGATAACACAAAGCATATCAAATAATCTTATTTGCAAGCTCTTTGACCACACACATCAACTGTGCTTTCCAAATTAAGCAGCGATTACACTGACAAACATATCCTTGCCACTTCATTTTCCATTTTCTAAGGCAAAATGCCACATTAATATGCTAGGTCTTGAGCTGACAAGCATCCATGCATGCCATTGCCAGCTAAAAGAAGAGGACTTAATAGAATTAAAGTAGTAAGTTCATAGATGATCCTACGAAGGCCGCAGATTTATTGAACAAGAATGTTAGTGTACCTGGGTGAGTGAAGCTACTTACGAGAAAACAGCCTTGTTCACCAGAAGATTCTGCAAACAATTTTCATCGTTTACTTGTACAATAAGTCATACATGTTGGATGAGCCATGGAGAATATAAGGGACATTTAGAAAGACCCTCAAATAAAAATTTAACCTTCTTCTTCACAATAGAGGAAAAGAAAGGGCAACTGCAAGACATGATTTAACTGTGTTTCAAGAGTTCAGATCAAAGAATATATCTTTACAAGTATAGATGAATTTAAACCTCTTACTGTAAATGGGACCTTACTGCATTTATGACAGGACATTCTGATAAAGAAAATATGAAAACCTTCAAAACAGCTCCATCATCTCCACGAGAGTTAAAAAATCTGGCTCAAATAAACATGTAGTAATGGAATGTACCATCATAAGGATTTGGAGACTCTCTGGTGAAAGAACATTTCTAATCATGGTTTCAGCTTTTCAACTTGGTGCAGAAAATGGGAAAGCATGAACAGTGGCAAACAATGCTGTTCAAATTTGGCAACTCCCCCTAAGCACTTTGAAGCAAAATCAATCAAACTGATGCTCCAAATTCCAGCTTGCTAGATTCACCAAAACATCTTAGCCCAAAAACCTATAAAAGGGAAAACAGCAATCAACAATCTTAGTAGCAAGGGCGTGTCACTTTTTCTTCCACTTCCACTCAACTTTCCATTCTGTGTCCTCTGGGGTTCATTTCTCACTCGAGATGTTCCTTGCATGAATCCTGCTTCATCCAGAATATCCCATCCACCAAATTCAGGCACACCTTTGCTTCCCCTTTTGACTGGACCATTATTACTGCCCACCCGGGATTGATTACCTGTCTTTGCTTTTCTGGTCTCCTGGAATTCTTCTACTTTGCCTTCTTCTGTTTCAACACTACTTGCATATATGGAAGATGATTTTGTCTTCATTCTGGCTTTGTGTTTAGGCTGGCGTTGTTTTTTTCCCCACAACTCCTCAAATGCTAACAACACCAAAGACAGCACAAGGGAGAGTGCTAATGTCATAAGGAAAGCTTTAGGGCCAGAAGCTAGCAGATAAGAAATGATGATGGCTGGAAGAAACCAACCAAAGGATTTGAATACCTGCACAACTCCACGAACAAAAATACAGGGACATTTCAGAACTATAAAAATGTCAATCCTACAGCAGAACTACACATGTAGTTTTCATTGAAAAAGATTGTGACTTCTCAGATGCTCACATTACAGGGGGACAAATTTTAGTAACAGACATTATACAACTGAATGCTCTACACCTCAAAATTCACACTGCTTCACCTTGGTAAGTAATCTACTGGAAGGAGTATGCTCAGAAAGAAAAAGTATAAGATATATTCCATGTTCATTGGCATCACACTGCTGCACCTGCTTGGCAGCTTAAGGAAGTCCCTTCAATGGCATCAAAGAGGACATAAACTACGCCAATATAATCACGAATGATTTGGTGTAAAAGAGAAATTTGTGACAGGTCTCCATGCTATGTGAGATATACTCATTTACAAAATTTTGAGACCATTACAACATCCCAATGCCTTTATAGAAGCATTAAAATCAGAAACGAATTATGGTTTGTTTCAATAAAATGAGAATTCACAGCAGCGCAAACAAGCGCATGCTAAAAAATATATATAATTCAGAAATGTAATTGATAAAATCCTAAGCTTTTCTTGCCTAATTACTAACAAAATTATTCATCAATCACGAAACCTGCAAAACAAGACATAACCACAACTCAAGTTGCATACTCCAAATAACTACAGCACGAATACAAATAACGACAAACTAGCCAATATTTCACTACAATGCAACCAAAAAAGAAAAAGGGTCGAATTATTGGCCAGAAAATAACTTAATATTACCTTTAATATCCAGACACTTTCTATGGCTTCATCGAACATATTACCAGACCTTTTATTTTTCACCCTTGGCGGCTTCTTAGACCACCACTTTCTCTTCCTCTTCTTCTTCTTCACATTCCCAGAAAAACCTTCCTCTTCCTCCTCCTCCTCCTCTTCTTCTTCGTCATCATCATCTTCTTCGTCTTCGTTTTGGTTGAAGCTGAACTTAAAGTTCTGGGCACGGACACGCTCCGCATTCGAGTCCCACTTGCTGTTGTTGGTGACACTGAATGAAAAACGAAGATGTTGATATCGAGAAGCGAGGTCTGAATGAGAGCTTCTGAGTTGCAAGAGCCGAAGCTGAGGGAGGAAGATGATGGGTGTCTGCGGGAAAATGAGGAGAACACCATTCTCCATCACTTTGAGCTCTCCATTTGCCACGTTCTTATTATCTTCTCCATTAAAATTCCTCGGCATATCTTTCCCGAAGGCACGCAAGATCACAATTGTTCTCTGTCCAAACGGTGTCGTTTAACTAATAGAAAAAGCCTTTTATTTCAAATCTTTAAATGATAGGTCGTTTTGTAAATTCCTGAAACAGTGGGGCTCATAGAGACTGCAAGGGAGAGGTAGAAAACGACAGCGTTGTTGGCTCGCCTAGCCTAAATTCAGCCGTCCCCAGCTCCGTCTATTCTGTGAGACGAGAGAGAGAGAGAGAGGAAAGATGAGGCCGATGCAGATGGAGTTGTTTGGAGAAATGGAGGAGCATGCAGCGACGGTGGCAATGGACGTGGACGACGTCGATCCACTCGAGATCTTTGGAGAAGGTGTCATCTCTATCGACAACAAACTTGCTGACGCCGACTTTTTCAATAAATTCGAGGATGATTTCGACGACACCGATATCAATTAATTCGGGCCCGGACGACATCTTATCTATGAGTGATTTGGAGTTTGTTTTGTTTCGTTAGACTCTTGTTTCTTGATTAATTCTATGTCGCAATACGAGAGACACAAGGGTATGTATACGAGTAATTGAGTATTAAATACATGTTGAGTTTCTATTAATTGGAATGTATAATTAGCTGATTGTGGTGGTTGTTTTATTGTCCTGATTAGTGTAAATTGCTTCAAGTAGGGCATGGCGTGATGTTAATTTAGGCTTGGTTGAGAAATTCTTTTATTTGTTTGTTTAGGTGTTTTTAATAAAAAATTTCATTATAAATCTAAGAGTAGTAAGTAATAGCAATGGCTCTTGGGGATTTAAGAAGTTTCGGGTTCTTATTCAGCGTGCCTTTTGTGTTGGTAACTACTCATGTTGATAATATCTTAGCAGTGGTCGGACCACTAAATTTACGATGGTGAACAAAATGGGGTTTGGGTTTGATTGAATCTAATTGAAGGCATTTTGGTGCGGCATTATTCCGATAATTGTCATATCTATGTCATAAGTTTACCTAGAGGTGCATTGCTAATCAGAATGCCACAGATGGCTGTTCTTGATCAAATTCTTGGGAGTGTGAGTATTTAATTTCATGTTGCTTGTCGATTGCTGCTTATGAATGAATCTTTTGGTTGCATTTTCTCTTGGTATACACATAATGTGCCGATGAATGTTGGAAGTGGAAGGAGTTAAAATTCATTTGGTGTTTCTGGACGTGAGTTCATATCTGCTTGGAAAGTTATGGAAATTTTGAGGGAACATGGATGTATTCCACATTCTAATTTGGCTGCACATGTGTTTTCTGATTTTATCACTATTTGGCCTTTTTTTTCCTCCCTTTTTGCTAGGAAACATCAAGAGCTTTAACATATCTTGTTTATTTATTTGGCTCAAGTTCTGGTGAATCATGTATTCTGGTGCCATGTTGGAACTTGCAAGTGGATCCATTGAAATATCTTGTTTAATGCCTTATACAGAAGTAGAGGTGGTGTCACTTCGATTCATTAGTTTCTTTGGTGTATTATGAAGGATTTTAAACCACCGGCGTTGCACCTTTATTGTATCATAACTTCATTCTCAGGATGTTTTTGAACTGCACAGTAAAACATTATTTAGGAACATATTGGGTTGGGGTATTGACTGACCTAGAAAAAAACGCAAGGATTGTACATGGTTTTAGAAACCATCTTTTGTGACGCCTACTTTGAATGCTTGTTTCTGTTGAAGCTTCAGTTCTATTTATGATGGGCCCCTGGTTCATTTCTTAGGTAAGCTCCTTCTTTCTAATGTGAATTTATGTTCCTTACCAACAAGAAAGGTTAAAAAAAACGCATAGCAACTAAGGATGGCTGTGAGAGGGAGAAAACACCATAAACAAAGTTAATGTAAGGTTGTAGCTGATATGTCCTTGATTTAAACTTTCAGAATCGTTTCACATAACCGATGTCTATGATTCTCTAATAAGGATGTTGCTCCGAGAGCACTGTGCATTATTCCAATAAAAATGATCTCTACTAGCTATTTGTCTATTGCATTTACCATCAAGCTTCTCAAATTTTTTTACCTTTTTGGTGGTTGTTGTCCGGGCTTGGATTTTTGGAAATTGACATCGTTTCATAATGCTTTGTTTGTTTTTCATTGTGAAATATATAGAAACTGTAACGTATAAACTCAATTGTATCAGAAGTTTAAGCTTTGCCATCTTACAACGCATCGTTTGGCTGTTCATTTGTTTTTGTTTTCCCGTTGAGCACAGGGATTTGCTTGACTTACCGCATACTGGAACAAATGCAAACCCGACAGAACCATCACTATGAATAATTTCACAGGGAAACCAGCAGACTTAATGGCTAGCTGATTGAGCTATTCTAGGTTTCATACGATGGTTCTACCATTTTAGGTTCTGTTCTCAGCAATTCTCTTCCGGCTTTTAAGTGAAGAATGCAATCGGAATAAACAGATTATGTCAGTTGGGAAATTCTTCCCCTCAATATGATTCCAGTGAAACTAACAAAAGTATGACATTGATTTGACGTCTGTTAAAGCAAAGAAAATGGTCTGGCTCTATAGGGGTTGGCTACAGAAAGATTTAAGGATATTCCTCGTACATTTTTCTTCTTCACTCTGCTCGGTTCCTCTACTTATAGCAATAGGAGAATGAAAAAGGGACAATGGCTGCCGCAGGTAGGAAGCCTACGGATAACAATTCTTCTTTGTGTTACGACCATGTTCCAGGTAAAAATCAACACAGAAAATTAAGAATTTTCCCATCAAAGAAATTGTAATGCCTGTACAACCACATTTGTCCATGTTGATTAACCGCAGTTAAACATTGTATATCTATTTTTCTTTTGGTATAACAACCCAAGCAGATGCGTTTTTCTTAAGATTTTCTAAGTTCCTACTCAATGTGGTTGTTAGGATAGCGTGCATGACATAACATGAAATAATGTGAGGAAAAATAAGAAGAAAACAACTTAAGAACTTGAGTTTTAGTTCCATAGTTGCCAATTGTTCATGCATTGATGGTTCAAACAAGGAAAAACAATTTATGACAATTTAGTGAGAGTGGAGACATTGTTACTATAACCATACACAGAATGCCCACAAAAATGTGCATTCGATGGCATATTGATTAAGTAAAAAAATGTATAAGATATCTTCTAACTAGAATGCCTTGCGGCAATTACTGGTCTCCTTTTCGTCCTATGGGAAGCCTGTATGCAAAGTGTGCAAGAATATCAATGACTATGCAAGAACACCCAGCTTATCCATAGATAACTTGCAGCCTATGGCAAGAACACTGATTTATAACACTTACAATGAGTACTTCTACTGAGTCTAAACCAAGTTTTGAGTATTAATTTGGTTGCTGCCTTTAGCTGTACCTTTCCTAGCCAACTGATACGCCACTTCGTTCATCATTTTGAGACCTTGCTGCAGTTCGGTAATTCAATCTCACGTTCTGAAGAAAGAGACAGAATTTATATTAATATGAACCATTAACTGAATGTAAGAGCCAAGTCAGGTTGGCCAAGACACTATAGATTTCATTTTGAAGAAGCGTTAAAAGGGAAAAACTCTTCTTTGCGTAATTGTGTAACAATTAGCAAAAGAATTCCCAATATGTAATTTATTAACTAGATATTCTGTACCTCTAGCAGCGAGATGTAATAGAAATCCTCCATATGCTGCGTAAGTGCGCTCCCATCTCGAATTGAACGAAATATATTTATCTCAGTTTGTAATATCTTTTCAATAAGCTCCTTCTCACCTTTCATCTGCACAAGCGTTCTCAACACTATGAGTCAGAAATCAGGAAGCAACCCTGAAACAGATATAAACTATCGGGCACAGTAACAGCTGCTCTCCACAATCCAATAATTGATTAATGCATTGTTTACAAGGATAATTGGACCTCAAAGCTTTCAAGTTTCCATGGAGACATAATTCTAAATTTTCAATGTCAGAAAAAGCATGTTTGCGTTTGTGAAAAAGTCGATCAAACTCCTCTTGTTTTTGGGTAGATGATATTAACTACTTACTGGGATATATAACATGATATCTCTTTATATTAGAACATGAATGACCTATCAACTTATAATTTGGCATCCAAAACCTTTTGGATGATTTTACAACAAGAAAAAAGAAAAAAAAAATGATAAATGACAGGAAACTTACAAATTCATTAACAAGAACGTCAGGTGTGTACTCCCCAAGGACATCACCTTGATAGCCATCTTTTAAAAGTTCCATATTTTCCTGCATAGCATATTTTAAAGGAATAAGTAGATGCAGTCATTTGTTAAGAATATTCTTTGTGGGCTATAGATGATGGGGAAAGAAAGAAACAAAAAAACAAACTGAAATATTTTAAAGTCTAAAAATATTTGAAATTTTAAGCTGCAACAGACTAACTAATTCGATTTTAGCAAATATGAAAATTGCAATTTTAATAGAACTAAATGAAACCAGTTCTCTTATGGTCCTCAATTCTTTAAGGAGAATTTGCAGCTTGAATGAGGCAATTAAAAGTCGTATGAACATGACAAAGCTGCATATTATCAAGAGGACAAGGCCAGTTGAGTCATTCATTAAGGCGAAATCAACATCTTTTAGTGGGGGAAAAAAAAAATTTCTCCTTAAAGACAGATCAGTTAGTTTCATCAATAATTGTCTAGTTGTGAACTTAATTTAGATGATATTTGTTCTGTCCATGTAATGTATGTATAAACTATAAATCAATATACCACATATATATCACAAGGACAAATCATTCAACTTGGATTCCACATACTTTGAAAATTGAACAGAAGATTGGGCCCAAAACAAAGGACCTACCAATGCATCTCTTAGCCCTCCAGCTACCAGGTACACAGGTTGAGCAACATGGCAATAGCCCATCAAGTGTGGGACGGTTGGTATTATGTCTCTGTGGTTTACAACTCTCCAACTATCTTTAACTTTCTGCAAATACGAGTATTGAAGGATGTGTAAACATTACTGGGCATGTTTTAGGGTCTACATGACATTAGATATGAAAGAAAGTTGGCATCATGCAAGCTCCAAATTAGCATTCAATTAACATAATTAGAATATTAGCTTCTCATCAAAAGATGACTGGAAAAGGAAGCTTACCCAAAGTTTTAGTATATGGTATAGAAAATTAGGTTATAATGAAAAGAACTCAAAAATTTAAGTATTTTGTTACCTCATTATAAACTTCAGCAAATCTTTTGTTACCAACTCTAGGAGATCCAAAGTTATACATAGTCACAGAAGCTGCCCCTTGCCTGAAGCACACAAAGAAGAGGAATGTTTACATATATTTGTGTCATCAACTCTCAAACATGTAGGCATAAGCAATCTTTAAAAACGAACTATTTTAGGCAGCGCAATATAACAATTCTCTGGAGCTTCTAAGATTATTTTAAGGCATTTCTGAATCACGTCACAGATTAATTTCACTGATATATGATTAATACCTGTTCAATCAGGAAGAAGCTACCGATATTCACCAACTTATAAAGTACTTGACATCACTGAGGTATTGGAAGGCAAACTAAACTTCGGTTTCGCATACTTAGTTCTATTTCTTTTTGCTGAATATTAGATGAGAAAGTCTTTTCTTTATAATTTTCTTTTGTTTTCAACATATTATGACACTAATTGTATATTTATGGCCATAACAGGAAGCTTTCAATAAAAATGGAACCCCGTTATTTATCATTTTCCAATTTGTATTGTAATTGAGGAGCCAACTTCAAATCAACTTATTGAAAATATGGCCTTGAACAGAGCATAATAGACAAAAAGGATTCTTGCAGTCAACCTCAACAAGTTCAGGAATGAAACTCAGTTTAGTTGTATCAGAAGTACTCACTTTGCTAATTGGCTTGATGAAAGTTCAAGAGCAAGGAGGGTAGCTAGCGCACCACCCAAACTATGACCAGTCACATAAATGTGCCACTTGTTCAATGGCTCAGCACCATCATCTCTGCAACAGGCAAGAGAGAGAGAAATAGTTTCTTCATCAAAGAAGTCCAGATTTCAATATACAGAAATTAATTTTGTGGAGTACATTGCTTCAATAGGACCAGACCAACAATTTCTTTTATTACAATCAAGTTGCATTCAGGAGAAAATGAACTCTGAACTACTATCAAATGGTGAATAGACTATTGAGAATTCTGGTTATTTATGCAACACTCCAGTCTCAGCCCCAATTGAAATATAAACTAACATTAATCACACATTCACTGTATCATGCAAACCATTGAGCCAGAGCCATCATCACTGTTACTAGAACTCAAATAGTTTTGATCTCAGTCAACTTTACTACATTAGTATAATGCTTGAGAATTATATAGTTAACTTTAAAAAGAAGCGCAACTTACTTATAACCTATTGACAGTTTGATGAGGGAGATGATCCTTATCCTGACAGAATCATATGCACTTAAAAAGCCACTGTGAACCTTCAAAAAATATACCACCACTTACTAAATTGTAAAAGATAAGTTGATATAAATAATCTGTAGATCATAAAAGTATTTCACATCAGCATCCAATCTTTGAAATTATATGCATACTTGAACTTCTTGCTTGAAGTCTCCACCAATTCTTTCAGGGTTTAGCCTATAGAGTTGAGGAAAAAAACAATTAGCACTACGAGGCTATAATCACTAACTTGGGTGCATGATACACAAAAGAACTAGAACAAACTCAGGCTGTGATAAATGTATTATTGGATTAAAAAAGAATATATAATTGCAAGAACAACAAAGAAAGAGATAAAAAAATGCATAATTGCAATAACAACAAAGAAAGAAATAAAAGAAAAATAAATGCAAAGAACCACAATTTGAATTGTTATATAATTCTTAGGAGGAAGCTCATTTCCACTGTGTTCTGTCTATTTCTTTTCTTTTTTTCAAAGAGCGATGACAGAATTGCATATTATTGATAGACAACCTTTGCACAGTAATCCATTTGTAACAAATCAAAAGGAGAGCCATTTTCAAAATGCATAGCTTTTGAATAAATTAGATACATTGACTAAAAATAAAAGAGTGGAAAAAAAACTACCATACAAATCAAACCGTGGATAAATTTTAGACCTACCCAGCAGGAACTAGCATCAGATCAGTTCGCAAGTCCTTCCACCTAGACTGCAAAAATCAATATATGTGAAAAATTAAATATGAAAGCTGATTAACAGAACTTCACTTAATTGAGAAAGAAAATATTTCCTACTTGTTCTGTCCCCCTAAAAGCAACAACCAATCTTTTCCGTGCAGAATCACGCCAAATTGCCACCTGTAGTTTCATTCTATAACTTACTGAGGCATTTCACAGCATAAGTGGTTCAAGAACATGTTCAATTCTTTTTTTTTTTTTTTTTTTTTGGGAGTCTATAAAGAAAGGGACATCATTACTGATGAGATAAAACGTCACCTGAGTATCTGTAGATGCGTTATCTAGAAAACAAATTTTCTCAAATTCAGACTTGATAAAACTTGGATGACCCAGTGAAGTGGCAAGCATTGCCCAAGCCTCCATGGCACTTTCTGCAGTTGAAAAGAGTGCTTTCATCTCCTCAGCTTTCTTTTTATCCAATACCAAACCCTCCACTGAGCTAGGAAACTTCTTAAGATACTGTAAGGCAACATCTTCCGCTTCGGCAGTAGATTCTCCTCTGGTTTCAGACTTGCCTAAATGTACTTCCTTATTTAATTGAGAAACTGCTGCGGTCAGAACCATTAATGCTCCTAATAAAGAATCAGTTTGCTTTAATAAATCCTTTGTCGCCTTCTTTATGTCTGGAAGTGAAGATTGAATTTTACTAATGGTAGGAAAGCCACTGACTTTATCATTATCAAAATCCTGAACTTGTGGAGTTGCCAGCCCTGATTCAACATAGAAGGCTTCTGCAATTTTCCGTGACTGAGAGCCAACTCTGTTCAACAAGTCAAATGCATCCCACTTTAATTTTTCTGGAATAGGGAGGCCAAGTTTCTGAACAACATCTTGATTGATAACACCAGCAAAGTTCTTCCAGAAATGTGTATCAGATTGCATAGGTTCAGTGACTTGTTTCATCTCTGCAGGGTTATTTTCTTTATCCTTGCCATCTTTATCAGTGTAAATCTCCTCCAAATTGCTTTCTTCATTGCAACTTGTGTTGTTCATGGAGGCTTCTGAACTATTCTCCATCTTTGAAGGCATATGTGACACGGCTGCACCATTCTTAGGTGTCCATTCTCCTATTTGATAATTATCACTGCTTAGAAACTGTTCCTTCAAAATATAGGAATCATTGAACGACTTTAATTGCCCAAAAGCATATTCTACAAACTGACGCACTGGCACAGACTCAGCGCCAACAAACATATTCACAGCAGACTCAAAACCATTGTTCCTAAGAAATTCTGAAATAAAGGGAAGCCTCCACCACTTCTTCTCATCTTCAATTTCTTCAAAACTTTTATACTTGATCTGAAACCTCACCAATTGAAATTTTGAGAGGGAAAATCAAACAGAACTGCTTTGCAAATAAAATTTTGATTGAGTTTACAACAACAAACAAGCCTATTTTCAAAGCCAAGATACATAACCAAAATATTAGCAACCAAAAAAAATAATCAAAATATTAGCAACCAACATACATATGAAGCAACCAAAACACTAACTATATACATTGTGAGAAAGAAGTTACAGATAACAAATTGAGAACTTTATATCAGCCTATGCATGATGAAAAGGTTAATTTGAAAATCGATACAAATTTTCCTTTTGTTTATTTTCCCCTCTAAATTTCATGATTTCTGATTTTTTGAACTCTTTTGACTCTTGAAATTTGATGAGGAAGAGCATCGGAAGAACAGAAACGAAGAAAGAAACTTTTGCAGTCTGAAGTTCCCAGCATCCAGCTCAATATTGTACCATGTAAAGCAAAACAATACAAGCTGGGAAATTAAAATATTGCCTCAGATGGCACATGGCAAGTTGATAAATGTATCATTTCCACAGTGCATATACTAATTGTGAAAAATCCCCACACTTTGAGATTTACTAGTCCAATCAGATAGGTTGAAATAGCTAAAAAACCTCACAAACACTTCACGAACTCAACTTCCATACTAAATGTTACAAAGTATCATATGACCAGTTCAAGAAAAGAAAATTTCTGATCTGATGACAATTTCAATACTTGGACCTCTACAGTCTCAGAGCAAAAGCTGCAAGCACATATATTTAGTGCATCAAAAGTGCTAACATATATCAAACATCTTTGCAGCTCAAAAAAGGGGGATCATTTTTCTTGTGATAAGTTGATGTTAATCAATAAGTCTATTCTGGAAGATTATGCATAGTGTTCACAGATTCTGAAGAAATGAAATATCCATCCAAATGGATTTTGTTCTCCAATGACCAGCAGCTTTTAATACAACTTATCAGATAGTGTTTCCTTACACACAAAGTGAACTCAAATCCAAAAAATGCACTCTCTTGACAGATAAGTAACAGAAAAATTCTCTCTGATCAACAGCAAATTTTTCTTTCACCAGAAAAACTTACCTCTATCTGCAACTTTCCACCACCTCCCATTCCTTCCAACTCCACCATCACCTCATGCAAATTTCCTAACAAAACAAGTGTTCAATTGATCATTCTAAAGAAATATTGCAGGCCTACAACGTAGCTTAATCTGGTCTATACAAGCAAGTTTTTGAATAAAGTTTGTAGAAAGTTCCATGTCACGTATGATTACAAACATATCATCCTTGCTCAATAATGGATGCATAACTTCATCTACTTAAAAACTGAGCCAATATGATGTTCATTATTTTCAAAGATCTGTTATGCATGAGATTCATTGAGTTCTCACCATCACAAAGGCTTTCCAGACTTAGGCATGCGTTTCCCATACGTTTATGAGGTGTAATGAGGTTTGCATCCCAAGCTGCAATCTAACATTGAATGCAGCATGTTAGAAAATTAATCCACAATATTGCAATTTGAATTCATAGCTAACAATTTGAAAATAAATTAATAATTTGATTAGGACTTAAGCCTACACTATTGTTTTAAGTTATATTTCAAATAATGGATTGTATTGTACAAGTAACCTCAGTGTGCAAATACTTAACAAATTTGTAAGGAGCCTAAAATTCTATAACAGTGAATTTTTTTTTTTATATAAAAGAAAAAAATCTGGTGGAATTTGTATGAACATTATCCATTTCTGTATATATTTCATGATGTATCAAGGTAAAAGCTAAAAGAATATAGTAAATAAAACAGTGGAACTAAGAAAATGTACTGTAAAAATTGATAAGCGATTCAGAGAGAAAGCATGTTGACCTGAAGACTTCTTGTCAAGGGCTGCTTAATATTAATAATTAGGTCCTCATTCCATGTTGGCCTCTTCTTCCTACCATCATCCAGTTATTTGTATATACAATTAATTTCAATTTTAAATAGATCCAAGGCATGCCACAACTGAATAAAGCTGAAACATCCTCATAATGTTCAGATTAGGATACATAAAACTAGACTGATATATTCACATATCAGCCCCATCGCAAGAACAGTTACACTGAAAGAAAAAGTGCTTATAATCTGTCTCAATTACATAATTTAGCAATTCAGAAATTTTTTAAGGCAGAAGGTAGTTCTTCCAGAAGACAAACATCCAATATGAATAGTGAAAAATCAGAATTTCCTATGTTTCTTCAACATCATTAAAGGAATGGCAGCAACTCCTATTTATAGCACAAAAGCTTTTTCAAAATCAAAATCAGGCTTATATAAAAATGGTGCAGGGTTTCGGAAAATGTAGCAAAATCAAAGGGACAGCCACAAAAAGAGAATAACAACTTCTTACCCCCATTTAATCTTGCTTTTGACTACCTGACCATCCAATTCCATGACCACATAAGGATCACTTGTTCCCTGAAAGCACAGTACAAGTTGTATGATGAATGTTATGACAAAAATGAAAGCCTAATCAGTGAATTTTAACCTATGAAAATAAATTTTGCATTTGGGAGAGACAATAAGTTCATAGTGAAATCAAATCAACATCGAACAAACAGGTTTGATCAAAGGAACAGAATGAATAAGATTCACAATCATATAGCAAGTCCTCAATGCAACAAAACTGAAAAAGAAAATGAATCACCTACCCAAGGATCCATGGCGGGGAGATTTATACCCTTCTTTAACTTTACAAATAATTGACCATCATATAGCTCACGGACAAAAGACCTGCACATGCAATAACAATAATCAAATTTGAAATTTTTGTATAGTTATACAACATCATTATTCGATTACCCAATTCACTACAGAATTCACTTTTATGCATTAATGATGTGGGATCGGTTAGGAGTGAGTTTGGGATTGTACTTATAAGTGATCCGCTGTTAAGTATGAAATCTTGGATGCCAGGCCAAGATCAGGCCCGTTGTGTCACTTGTGTCATCAAAGCTGACAATATTGTGATAGTGCTTATAAGTGATCTGCTACCTTAATTAATGAGTCCTTTTGCCTGAGGGCAAGGATCGGAAAAAATGGAAAATATCGCAGCATCAACTAATTCATAAGCCTGTGAGTATGAAAATGGTAACATACTCTGAGAGATACACAGTCTTGCAACCAGCAGCATCAACTTCCTGCCTCGAAAAATTTTCCTGATTACAAAAAAGAAACACACACAAATATCATCCTGATCACAAAAGGAAACACACACAAACATCAATTCATGCTCTTTTTAGAGTTAATTTTCAAAAAAGCTCGAACTTAACCCAATATATTACATGGGCAACAAAGAGAATAGCGAAAGAATCTTTTTGGAAGAAGTATTTACTGGTGGGCTTGTATATGCTTCAAACGCAAATCCAGCAAGAATAACAGCGAGATTGATATCAAAAGGCGGCCGTTCATCTTGCTCCTCAGCCTGAACCTTTTCAATCTCAGCATCCTTCGTTTCACCGAAGCAGCAAACTGAATAGACCCTGTCCCTTTTGCTTATGTAACTTTCTGGGCAAGTGGAAACCAACTTAATTTTCCCAGAGAATGATAATCGAGGAAAGTTGAAACACTGAAGCTGATGAAACCTGGGCAAGGAAGGTATCGAATCGGGACAGAACTGAAACTTTATGCCGTGAACTCGAAGAGAAGCCATGTTTAATTTTGTTTAGTTTTTTCTTAATCAATTTAAAGACCGAAAAAGACTGCTGGTAAAGTTGAGTGACAATGGCAGCAGTCGTGTTGCAATAAAATATTTAGAGTCGTGGAGTGCGTGTGTCATCGTGCAAGAAAAAGAACATGTGACTAAAGAAAAGGGAAGAAGCTTAGAGAACACGTGGGAGACTAGTTGCCATAGCTCCCCTGTACCATGTCACGGCATCAAACAGTTTATTGTTGACGAATTCCTCAGAGTTTAATGCCATAAATTAATATTACACACGAAGCCATATGACAAATTATCAATTAAATCGAAGAAATATAATAATTAAAGCAGAATTTGTATTTATAAATTTTTTAAAAAAATACT
Source organism: Khaya senegalensis (assembly GCA_032402905.1). Taxonomy (NCBI): domain Eukaryota; kingdom Viridiplantae; phylum Streptophyta; class Magnoliopsida; order Sapindales; family Meliaceae; genus Khaya; species Khaya senegalensis. Next base: position 5,056,188 of record CP135539.1, on the reverse strand, counting down.
CTTGTCGGTGGCAGGCGTATTCACGTTACCATTGAAAGCTTGGTTTACTTCTACAAAAGGAATATGACAGACAAATCACTTATAATCGAATATCTTATGACTGAATAATAACAGTTTTAATTGTGTTACAGCTTGGTGTTTCACCAAGGAACAAATATACATATATAATTTAACTTGCACGTTTGTATATTTAGCTACAGCATAATAAAAACAGCTATAGCAAAACGTGGAACCTAGACATTGTTATTACCTTCAATAGAAAAACTTGTGAACGGGCATGGCGGTCGTTTATCAATATACGCAACTTTTAGTGCATTAGAGCTACGGCAGCCTCTTGCACCAAAGGCTGAGTGACATGCACGAAATGCTCGGCTTCCCGCTCCACCTCTTCCCGACACCGGTGGGCATCCTTCCCTTCGCTCATCTTCTTCACGAATGCCACGAACTGTCTCCAGTTATTGGGTTGGAATAGGTGGGGGTTCATCCTCAAGTATGTGAATGCGCACATCTGTCTATCTTGTGAGTTACCATCTACGTCCAGTGATGATGCTCGCAGGATCTGCTCATGTGCATATTCATCATATCGTGGCAATGCATTCTCCCCAGCAAGAGGAACCTGTGCCGCCTGAGTTGCTAAAGCCACTTGCCTAACAAGCCTCTCGGGCGCACAGAGGGCATCCTGTGGTTGTTCATGATCGCGCATTTCTATGCAAGTGAAGTTAAATATAGCACCGTGACGTGCAAGCATCTGGGAGATGGGAAGGTAACCATCTCGGTATCTTGTGTTGTAGTATCCCGCCGTGAGCTCAGGGGCATGGGACCGGGTACCATAGTGCCAGTGGATTCCTGCAATCTTTACCGAAATCTTTACACCTGTATTATCAAAAATCGACTTGGCAGACGTGAGAATTCTCTCCCCATGATCTATGAGCATCCGTGAGTACCAGCCCAAGAAAAATTCACCATATGGGCTATTCCAACCACCACCTTCTTTTCGGAAAAATGGGGTGTCTTCCGGCCAGTTGTTGTAGTGTCCAGCATCAGTAGGGCCTGTGCTACCCCATTCTGGCTTACCAGCAGATTCAGCAGCTGCTTTTAAGCTACTAAGCATATACTGCACCAAGTCATCAAACACTAATATAAGAATCACAAAGCTGCATCAAATTGCTGAATCAATGAAGAGAACAGATTGTAAGTACCTTATCATAACATTGGAAGGCTCCAATTCCTGGGAATTTCCAAGTTCCATTCTGCTCCGGATATGAAGGGTAACGCAGCTCACCCGCGGGACCCATTCCCACTTGGATTTCCTACATCGAAAAAATTTTTAATAGTTCAGTTTACCACCTTGTTTCATTGTAGCAATCTCTAAAGCATTAATCCAAAACTTAATAGCACCCTCACCCATTAAACTGAAAAGAACTAAAGGGGTAAGTAATTACCACAATGGTTTCACCAAAAAGGTCCTTGAACTTGTCCTTGAAGGCACGCATGAAGTCTGAATAACACTGGACAGGTGTTCGACCCTTGAGGACCGGAAGAGTATCACAGCCAAGCGAAAGATATTCATAATTCCTCCTCCCCCATTGATCAGTGTAAGCAAGGTCCGGATCCTTGTCAATTTCTTCAGAAACCCACTTGGGTAATGGGATACTAAACACAAGAAACAAATTGATGAGAAGATGACTACAACTACTATCCCTATCATTATTATGACATCATGTATTTAATCAAATGCACCAAAACATCAATCAAATCTATCTATGCTACCAACAGCCTCCCACTCCAGGCAGTTATACATTTATGTGCTTTTTATCCGCTTCTAGTAACGAAATTATCTCACGGGCAATAGCATTTAAGCATAATTCCAAATAAATCCCTCCAACAAATAGGTAACAAGATTTAAGATGCATTTCGAAATCATTACTATTTGCTAAAGGTAATAACATCAATCTGAAACGTAAGCAAGAGTAAGGGGCCACATATCCACCATGTAAGGTATTTCTATTTAAAAAGGGAAAAAAAAAAAATTGAACACCTCCATTCATAACTTCCTTATCAGGATTTTAAAGTCCAATATTATCAGGAAGCGCTAAAAATCAAACAGGTTGTACTAATTAAACTTTAAAGAGATCCAATTAACCAAAAAAAATAAATCAATCAATCTTGGATTTTGCGTAGCGTCTGCGTTACGTAATTTCCCATGTACTATTGCCAGCACGTGTAATTTCATTTCCACGAGATACGGAGATCCCCAAGACAAAGGAACGCTACTTCTAGAACAAATCCCAATGCTCACGTTCCTAGCAAGCGCGTGATACAACATAAACTAAAACAAAGAGAGTGGGCAGAAATAAAAAGGGGAAATGAAAGCTAAAAGAGGGAAATAGAAATACGTACGTGACAGAGTCACCGACATTGCCGCCGCACTGGTGAAATGACATGACCGTCTGAACCTTGAGTCCGTGTCGTTTTGCCATTTCCAGTAATTCAGCGTAGCCACCCCAATTGTACTGCCCGGGCTGGTCCCTCTCGACCAGACCCCACCACACGTCCATCATGACTCCTTCCACTCCGGCGCTCTTCAACGCCCTAAGGCTAGCGTCCATAGCCTTCCGTCTGTTCACCGTGTTTGACATCGTCACGCTGTCCAGCGGCATCATCACGAACACCGGCACTCCCTTCCCCTTATCCTGCACACCACCCTGCTTGTACAACTCCCCCTCGGACTCCGTCACCGTCGCCGAATCCGTCGCGAATGCTCGACACGCCACTGATAGATCTGCGCGGATGCTAGTCGTTACCGGTGACCGGCACGGGCTAATGGGTGGCGATATTGTGTCCTTCGGGTCTGAATTTTGAATCTTACAACGCAAATTTGTTGACACCGGTTTCCAAACAGCTGACGCATTCACCGTCGAAGTTGAATCAACGGACACGGCACCTGCATCAATCTGCATAGTTGTTCCGGCTAGTGTACCGATTTGATGCGTCAAATTCAAAGCCATTTTGCGTGAAGATATGATTTTTCCGAGAAAGTAACTGAGAATACTTAGTATTTTTTTCCAAATTGTTCTTTTTGTTTCCGAAAGGTAAAAGTCTTCAAAAAGTCTTCGATATCGATTGTGTGTAGTTGGGCTCTTGAATGAACGGAGGATCTTCTGAATACTTATAAGGCTCTGGTTCGGATAAGATTAAAATATTAATCCATAGATTAGCCATAAATTTCGGAACACGTGTAGATAAGCAGTCGGGTGAGAAGGCCACGGCTACGATTTCTCAATGCACGTGACGATAGACGGCGAGATGGATAATACGCGTCAAGCTTCCAGCGAATGCGCTTAACGGGGTCAGAGTTAAAAGATGAAAACAAACGACGACACGTTAGGGAAAGAAAGTGATCACGTGTCGTGCTCTTTCGGCTTAAGACATGCAAAAGGCTTGTCGTCTTGCATTCCAAGGCTCGTTTGACGTCCACGCCAAAAAAGAGTTTTTCAGGAAATCGAGGTTGACACGTGGCTGGTGAAGGGTTGAATAAGGACGGTGGTAATGACGTTATCTATTGACGGACACGTGTGGGGCAGCTAAATTGTTTGTATATTCTTTCGGATCTGGATGATTCCGTGATTTTGGATTTAGCAGTTTCATTGATTAACGTGTGGGCCTCCACTGAATCAGGATGGTGTTGATCTGTCTCTAAGTAGGCCATGGTAGCTTGATCCAGTGGCTTCTGGGTCTCCAGATGGACTAATTTTGGGTCCACCCAAATCAGAGATCATTGCTTTCAACAACAATCAACGTGGCACATGGGAATTTGTCTCCAGAAAGTATGCATTTGTTAATCAAATTTCCTCAATAAGTCGATTCTAAAGTTAGGAGCAAGTTTTGACATAATTGCTCATTGAAATTTAAACATTATTGTTTACTTCTTACATAGAAATTAAGATTTTCAACCAAAATGATTAAAATATGTTTATAATCATTTTATTTATACTTAATTTTAAAATTTTAATAAATTGTCGACATTTAAATTTTAGTACAAAATATAACTCTCAGAGATATCAAAACTTTATTAGTTAAATAACTTCGTTATTTTGTTTCACAACACACATTTATAAGATTTTTTTTTTTAAAATTTAATGACTCTAATGTATATTAAAATAGAGCTAAGTAATACTAAGTTTAGGGTATTTTCTAATATCTTTTTTAAAATTTGATAAAATTATATATAAATATAAATTTTCTTAAAATTAATGGACAACATCTTTTAATAGTAA
>CP135539.1:5027121-5047302 GCA_032402905.1 Khaya senegalensis | reverse complement strand
GAGGAAAGGAAGCACCAAGGTATTTTCGGATAGATGGCGAAACGGTCAGCAGAATTCCAGAGAGCCGTAACGAATTCATTTCCAGACAGAGAGAATTTAGTTCTCCTTCGATGCTCCTTTTAATCTTGTCTTCTTTACGTTTTCTGGGGAGAAATTAAATAAAAATGGCACAAAAATTGTTCTAGAGTCGTAGTTCCATCAATGTCGAACGTGAGGGGATCACTATGGGCGGACGATGCGACCGCGCCATTGAGCTCGACCTCGCGGTCCAGATTTCCTACGCAAGCTGCTCCTGGCAATCTCAATTCGGGGATAAGGTGCTCAATGGTTCCGAATTGTGTGAATTTTCATTTGGTTATGTCTATTTCTGTTTATTTTTGTTTTCTAATTTGTGTAATTTCGAATGGAGGATAGATTTTTGTTGCTAATTTTATAGCTCTAATATGTGGCATTTCATTGGGGGCTCAAATGTTAATTAATGTTGCTAAACTATGAAGTTATGTATTTGCTGTGTAAATTAATGAATTGTTGCTTTTTCAATCACATAGCCTGATTAACCTGAATTCCATTTATATAAATTAAAATTGTGCTTGATTGTGGTGTTAATTTTTCTTTTTGGCTATAAAGCAGTTGGTTGAATTTAATTTTCTGCAGCAAATCATTTTCAATAGAAAAAATAGCAATTTATCTTGGAGAAATGCTAGCCATAGTTGCTTAATAGGAAATGTGAGAATCAATGTGCCAGTGACTGATGATAGCCCAACTCATTTGTTCGATTTACTTGGTTAACAAATTTGAGCTAAGGACGCAGCAATTCACAGTTGGGCATCTTCTTGTCTTAATGTTCCATTCGCATGTGCAATATGCTTAATATTGTTGTTTTAATAGATCAAATTGTCTGCTAACTAGTTTTGTTTGACAATTTCCTAGTGGGAGTAATGTGTTTCTTCTGCTGGCACAAAGAGAGGTTTCACCTCGGACTAAGCATTCATCCAAAAGACTATGTAGAGGAGCTGGTAGAAAGGGTTTTGCTTTCCTTCAGGCAATTTTTGAAGCACAGCAGGATGCAAGGCGAGGTCTTGTCTCATGGTAAATCCTGGATTTTCTGTTTTCTTTTTCTTATCTTAATGCATACTAAAGAATGTCAGCAAGCTTCTTCCATTCTAGGTGGTTAAATTTCTTATGGTGTTTAGCTATTAGAGTTCGTTTTTCAGATTTGAACTTGCTGCAATTTATTCAGGGTAGAAGCAGAATCATTACAGCATTTGAAACCCAAATATTGTCCACTGTTGCCTCCTCCAAGGTCAACTATAGCGGCAGCCTTCAGCCCTGATGGGAAGACACTTGCTTCTACACAGTGAGCTAAGCCCTTTTTTTTCCTTCTAAATTGATGCTTGTAGTCAAGTGGGATTTATTGTTGAGTTTAATGCATGCCAAGAAGTGATTAAATTTTCAAATTGCATTTGATTCTGTCCATGCAGTGGAGACCATACAGTAAAGATTATTGATTGCCAAACAGGGAGGTGCTTGAAGGTATTGTGTGGTCACCGGAGGACACCCTGGGTGGTAAGTTCGTGTTAATGTTGCTTTGACATGATTATTTTTTTTTCTTGTTTCCCCGTCCGATTTTACATCTTTCAAAGAACAATTACTTCATATTAAAGCTGCTATAGCTCAAATATTTGATAGCATGTACCTGTAGTTGATACTTGATAGCATGTAGAAATAAGGAGCTAATATGATTTGCCATTACAAGTGTTTCTTGATAAGGGTTCTATGGAAATCGTTGTCTATTAGAAAGTGAATGCTAACTGAGCTCTTTCTTCTAATCACAATTGTGCATATAACTTTTGGCTTCAGATCTGTGGCAACAATTGGATTTGGCTTAATAGGCAATAATTGGCATTTTTTTTTCTCATTTCCTTGGGTACACAGTAAGCAGACAAACTCTTGAAAGTAGAAGTTATATGCTTTGAGCATCCTTGCATTTGTAATTGACTTACAATCTTCCTAGTGATTATTTGTAGGTTTAAGTTTTCTTAGTTCTTGAATATCTAAGACAACTCATCAAAACCTTGTTTGTTTAACTGAAGACTTTTTTGGTAAATCAATTACTTTGTTTTAATATCTTAGGTATGGTTGCCAAAAGTTTTGTGGAAATTATGGTTGTAAATTGAGTGCATGGGATAGAGTGCTGAATTTTTATGGATAGCTTTGAGTTTTCATCTCAGGAAATATCTTAGGCATCACATACCATAGCTCTTAGCTGACAATAATTTGATTATTGTGGGAAAAAAATTGTTGTCTGAAAAGGAGTCGTGCTGTTGCTTGGTAAAAGATCCTAACTTCTATGTTATTTTTGGAGGATATGCATTACGTTACTATTTTATCTTCTGAAATACAATTCGTTACGCTTTCTGGGTCAAGATCTGCAGCCATCTAGATTTGTCGTCAAGCATTTTCCGCCTCATTTATTGCTTACACATGTGTATAACCTGCTATGGTATTCTTGATGTCTTTTTGGAGGTTTATATTAGTCTTTTTTAATCATATTCTTTGACAGTACCATCTCATTTATTATTTGCATTTGTGTACAGCCTGCTCTGTATACTTGATACTTTCTAGAGATTTATATTTGTCTTTTTTTAATCATTTTCTTGAGCTACACTGTTTATGCACGGAAAAATACTTATCCGTTAGTTTATACACTTATCTGTGGGCGTATTGTGTTGAATGTGCCACCTCTTTATGTTCCATTGGTTTGTGGTTAATTTTCAGGTTAGGTTTCATCCATTAATTCCCACACTTCTTGCTAGTGGAAGTCTTGATCATGAAGTCCGTTTGTGGGATGCAAATAGTGGAGAGTGTGTAGGATCACGTGATTTTTGTAAGTACTTATCAGAATTTCATTACGCAGCATTCTTATGATATTTGTATACTCCAGTGATAAATATGTGTTTTGGATATGATCTTTATTTGTTTTCTTTTTATGTAGACCGTTCAATTGCTTCTATAGCTTTTCATGCCAATGGGGAGCTTCTTGCTGTAGCTTCTGGTCACAAGGTAAGGATTCAGGATTTTCAAACTAAATTTTATGAGTTTGATCCTGGCTTGGTCTTTGACTGCTTTGGTTTGGAACTTCCGTGCTAGCTATATATATGGCGCTATAACATGAATGGGGAAACGTGTTCACCAAGAATTGTATTGAGGACACGCCGATCATTACGGGCTGTACATTTTCACCCTCATGGGGCTCCATTTCTTCTAACAGCTGAGGTGACATTTTTAGTTGCACAGAATTGCTATTTGCTTTTATCTTTCTTGTCGTGGATCTTTACATTCTGCTTATTTGCAGGCCAATGACCTTGACTCATCAGAGTCCTCAATGACTATTGCCACTTCCCCAGGTTATTTGCGCTATCCTCCACCTGCTATATATATGGCAGGTGCTCATTCTAGCGGTCGTCCTGGCTTGGCTGAGGAAATGCCTCTGAGCAGTCTACCCTTGTTGGTATGGCCTTCATTTGTTAGGGATGATGAGATTATATCTTTGCAGCACAACAATGGGTTTAATAGTGCAAGTCGTACACAGCAAAGAGTGGGTTCCTCTTCTTCAGTGCGCTTAATGACATATTCAACTCCATCAGGACAGTATGAACTTGTGCTTTCTCCTTTAGAATCTGACAACTCATCTCCTATACCTGAAGGAACAGGGGCCAATTCTTTCATGAGTGAAATAGATAGCGCACCTCCTCAAGCTGCTACATATATTGCAGAAAATATAGATGTGCAGCCTGAAGAGAGAAGTAATTATTTGTTCCCTGTTGGTGATCCAACTCATTGGGAGCTTCCTTTCTTGCAAGGCTGGTTGGTTGGCCAGAGCCAAGCTGCGCAACGCACAACTGGTTTGCTTAGTGGTTCTACTCATGAAATTCTTCCAGGTTTTGGTGAAATGGAAAACCTGTCGACTTCCTCAACAATGCCAACAAGCGTTGGTCAATCTAGAACCAGTGGTAGATCTGGTTCAGGGCATCGATCCTTACATTCCCACATGATGCCTACAGCTGGATCCAATGAAGGTACTGCTTTTATTAACATCCCACGAAGCTACAGTGGTAGGCCACCAGTTGTTAGCAGATTCCCGATGGAACTTCCTGCTTCTCTGGCTGCTGCTGCAGAGTTACCTTGCACTGTGAAGTTGAGAATTTGGTCACATGATATTAAAGATCCATGTGCACCTCTTGAAGGAGAATGTTGTCGTTTAACCATACCACATGCTGTGCTTTGTAGGTATAACCTCTCTACTGTGTTAAATATCTTAGCACATGCTACTGTGTTGAATATTTTGAAAATATTTAATTAGTCAAAAGCCATTGGCACAGGGAAGGATAATTGGAATTTTGCCACCCCCTCCCTTTTTTTAAACCATATAATATATAGCTATTAACAAGGCAACATTTGAGCTTGAGGACATAGAGTTCAAGATTAAAAAAAAATCATTATGCTAGTATTGGTTATCTTTGGCTGTCTTGTCAGTTCCGGTCAGTATTTTACAATTAGACTGTGTAGCATCACGAGTAACATTTTATGAGTTAATTGTTTAAATATGCTTGCAGTGAAATGGGTGCCCATTTTTCACCTTGTGGAAAATATTTAGCAGCCTGTGTTGCGTGTGTTCTGCCTCATATGGAAACTGATGCTGGATTACAAAGTCAAGTGCACCATGATGTCACGGGGGCTGGATCATCCCCAACTCGACACCCAATTTCCGCCCACCAGGTTATCTATGAGCTTCGGATATATTCGCTTGAGGAGGCAACGTAAAGCTTAAACATCTTTTACTTTTGAATTTTCTGGTCATTGAGTTTTTTCATTCTTCATGTTGTAATCAGATGTTGTATTTTCCCATCTAGATTTGGTTTGGTGCTTGCATCTCGGGCAATAAGAGCTGCTCATTGTTTAACTTCAATTCAGGTTAGTTAAAGTCATGGTATTTGATATACCATCACAGAAAATTATTATACCATATTCAGAAATTAAAAACTTGTGGTTCTCCCAATGGGATTTAAGGATTATCAATTGTAATCTTGGAAAATTTTTTTTTAATTTTTTTTATCTTCTTGAAATATGTGAGAATTCATCAAAATGATATACAGGATTAATAGTAATTGATTCTTTATTCATAAACTGCTACATACCTGCTGCTGTTTTTCCTTATGTCAGAAATATTCCTGGGTGCTTTTCTGTAGTAGGTTGGAGGTGTTGCCTGCACAATTTATCTTTTATTATGATGACATTCCCTTGTGTAAAACGATATGTGACAATCCAGTGAAGCATTTTGCATTTTGGACAGATCTGTCATTGTGGTATGAGACTTTTGATTTGCATTTGTGCTGTCAAAATATTAAATGTTGAAAAGGATCTTTAAAGTTTCACATATTCTTGGGAACTGTGATTCTCCTGTTTTTGGAATTTTGACTAATGTGCACCAAAAGAGTTTGAATTATGCATGGGTTCTATGAACAGCAATTTGAAACATGGTTCGTGATGCTTGGAAAGTGTATATAACAGGCTGTTATTTCTTTGTTCTAGTGTCTCTTTCTCTTCTTGTAAATTAACTCTAAAATTCCTCATCAATATGTGAGTCTAATGAAGTAGACAGTGATACTAGATTCTACTTTTATTGTCTTAAACTGTTCTGGATCTTTTATTTTTCCAACCCATAGTTGATTATTTTTTATCTTAGCTTGATTCACCTTGATTTCTTTCTTAGTAGATAGTGTAGCAATTGACTGGTTATGCTTTGACTTGGAAGGAATACTGTAGAACACCAGTAAGACGAATTGCTATATTTCTTCTTTACACGTTTACGGAACTTACATGTGATTTTCACATTTTCAGTTCTCACCCACATCAGAGCACTTATTGCTTGCCTATGGCCGTCGCCATAGCTCACTTCTAAAAAGTGTTCTCATTGACGGAGAGATAACAGTACCTATTTACACGATTCTGGAGGTATTATTATTTTATTCTCTCACTCTCTCTACTTATCTTCCTCTTGTTCTGTTCATGTCCTAGATGGATTTATTGAAATTTAGCCCTCTAAACTAAACCCTTGATATCTGAGGTTAGTTAAGTAAGAACCTAACCAGGAGCAGCAAAGAGCATTGTGCTTTATTATGGTTTTCGGTTGAACTGAATGCGAGTGATTATGTGATCTATTATGCAAATAAGAAAGTTGCATCTCTGACCTTACACTTTCAGTTTTTATCTATGCTGGTTGGGCTCAGTTTTTATGGTATGTAATTAATGTTGGCAGATTCCTTGTTCTCGACAGAAAAAGGAAATCCTTTGTTGTTTTTTATGTTCCTTATTCTCTGAGGTACCTAAGACTCTGTAATTCTAATTTAGGCTGGTTTCCTTTTACTTGTATGTCTCTTTCTATTTTTCCTTGTAGGATTAGGTTTCTTTCTGTGTCTTAGCGTACAAACAACTCTATAAATGATAAGAAGAAATTATACTTGTTTACAATAAAAGAATAGATAAAACTAAAAGTGCACTACAAGAGATGCTGCTCAAGAGTGCAGGAAGATGCACGTTTTTAGCCTCACTGTACTTATTTGCAGTGCAATTTTTGAAACAAATAATTTTTGAATTTCTTTCTATTTTTCATTCTTTCCTTTATGTGTGTGTTGGTTTACCATTTAGTTGTACAATTTAAGGAATAACACTTTTTTAATGTTTAACTATATTTCATTCCTTTCTTTGCATATGTGTTTTTGTGTTATCTTGATTAAAATTTTGGTGTTGACATTCAGGTTTACAGAGTTTCTGATATGGAACTTGTGAGAGTTCTTCCCAGTGCAGAGGATGAGGTCAACGTAGCAAGCTTTCATCCTTCTGTTGGAGGTGGCCTTGTTTATGGAACTAAGGTAAGAGAACTTGAAATAGGTTTCTGCTTTTTGGTGGTGCAGCTAACATCTTTATTTTACACTATCGATTTGCTATAAATTTCAGGAAGGGAAGCTTAGGATCCTGCAATTTGATAGTTCTTATGGTAGGCAACATGCAACATCCTCTTTTCTCGATGAGAACATTCTCGAGGTAAAGTAGGGTGACAATTATAGATATTCTGATTTATCTTAAAATTATTATTTAGCAGAAAAAGTTGTGATTGATGTTCTTTATATTTGTTTTGCAGTGTCATAACAGAACTGTGGCTTAGTAATTTACTTGGAGATTCATTTTGATTTTTATTGGCTGTTCTTAAAATATTTTGAGTATATAAATCAAATTTGGCAGTATGATGTTTTGCTTGGAGATTGTTCTCTTAAACTCTGCTGGTCTGAAATATCTGTTTGCCAACATGAGTTCTGGTTCTGAATTGAAATTTGTGATCTCATCTTTCTAAAAGACAATGCAAAAGTATAAGATGATAAAAAGAATAAAGTAGTTCAATTACCAATACATCACCTAACTTATTTATTTTTTTGGATATAACCATTAGATTGCCTTTAAATCACTAGCAGGGAGTATGAAATTGTACTGAGCAACTTTGTTATGTGACTTTTTGATAAAGGCCAGTGCATTTCTTTGCTTGCATTTGGTCTCTTTCAATGATCTTGAATTGTACTGGCCAACTTTGTTAGGTGACTTTCTGATAGAGGCTAGTGCATTTCTTTGCTTGCATTTGGTCTCTTTCAATGATCTGTCAATTATTGAACAATGTTGGTTGTTTAATAAGAGGTGAAAACATTGAGAACTTTCTCTGTTTTTCCAATATTAAGAGTTTGAAGTTGATTATTTAATAGGATGTTCTTATTTGATAGACTTTATCCCAGGGATGCACTGAATGTGCATAAAGAGAGTGTACCTAGAAGTTATCATAATTTTTGACATTAGCTGCTGACTTGCTGTAGATGTTATTGTACGTTACTTTTTATAATGTGATTAAGACAATGTTGGGATTTTTTTAGAATTCTTATTCTACTTGGTTGCCTATGTAATTATTTCTATTATATTGTAGGTCCCAACCCATGCTTTAGAATGCTAATAATAAGTCATCACAACCCACAAATGAGATCCGCAATTCCAGTTTGAGGTTTGTTTCTTTTAAGGATTTTTAAAAATAATGTTGGTGTATTTTCTATTGATTTTTCTTTCAACTGACTTTTGCTTATTGTTAGCATCAAATATTGCCAACTGTTTGTTGGATTTGAGATGAATGAGAAATCATTCCCTTCCCCTTACCTTACCTATAAGTTGCAGGCTAAAGGAATGATTAGAGAATAATGAAACTGTATTAGTGTTTGAGAAGCTGTCTGTGTGCTCTTTCTTGAGAAACTTGTTTTGTGGGATAGAAGGTATGTGATTACAGTCATGGTGCATGGTTTATTTTGAGCACTGGGTGGGTGGAAATTTGGGTGTTCTAAAATACTGGATGGATAGTTTCTCAGGTTTCTGTAGATATAGGATATTGTGACTATATGTGCATTCAATCTACATCAGAGTAGATAATTGATTTCTCTTCTTCTTGGTTCTATAATCTAGTTGGATTTCTGGGAGAGTATAAAAGATGATGCAGCCTCTTCTATGGGAAAATGGAGGCAATTTATGGTTAGTGAAGATACATTATGAAGCAGGTTATATATTCAGTTTTATATGTCAAGGGAAATTAGAATATACTCCAAACAAAATATGATGAATGGGTATGTCTATAAGAGATCTTAAAAGTAGCTATTTTGGCAAGAATCCCATGCCTTGTGCTTTAAGATTCTGTCACCGGCCAATTAATTTCCATTTTGTGATTTGTATTTTTTATATTTTTCAATGAGAGTAGGTGCTAAATCCAGAAGTAACAGTAACTTCCTTTTCAGGGTGTGCCTCAAATCTGTATCTTTTTAAATTGGTTGGAGCAGACCTTCCAGGAATCCATTTCAAATCTAGATGTGTCCTTAACAAACTCTAATCCATCAAAGTTGGGGAGGAAGCCCATAATTGCATCTCTCCTGCAGGTCTTAATTGCATTGTACTTAAAAGGCGGGATTATGAGAAATTCGAGCGATGAGAGGACAACAGAGATAAGTGAATAAAGATGGGGATCTTTCCAAGATGGAGCTGATGGGTAAGTTATAGCTTGTTTTAGCTGAACTTATATCAGCATATGTGGAATAATGAAAAGAAGTGGTAAATCAAGGGTGTTCATAGAATTAAATAGTTGTTATTCTGAAAAATTATTTTAGAAAAAAAGAAGAGGAAGAAGATACAGTTTTCATAATTGTTGTTTCAGACTTTCGTGTGCTTATTTCTCCTTGTTTAAATGTGGGATTCTTGGTAAATGAGAGGATTTGGAAAGTTAAGGTTACTCTGCTTTCTGCAAAGTTAATGTTTATGTATATATTTGGGTTGACAAGGCATCTCCCGAACAGATAATAGTCTTTTTAATCAAATAAAAATCAAGTTTAAACTTTGTATTATGACTCTACTTTTCAAAACAAAGAGTGAAATTTGACCTTACAGGTTGTCATTGGGTGTAAACATAATTCATTTATTCAATTGATTTTCAGTGGTTTGCTTTTCAGTTTGCAAACAAAAACTCGGTCTCTATTCTCAATTGAAGTGCAAATTCTAATTGTACATGTGCAATGTGTAAAATAATATGCTTTCCTGGGTGTTACACGAATGCAAGCCATTTGTATTTTTTAATCATTATTTTGTACATGTACAAACATATAAACTAAGGTAGCGTTAATTACTTTTATTAAAATATGAATTAGTTTGTTTGAAATTTGAATAAAATTTTTAATTAGGAATATTAATTTTTTTTTTGTATTTTATAAATTATTATTACTGATGATGAATTATATAATTTAAGGTATTTGATATTTTAAAGTATTATGATTATTATTTTTCAATATTTTGTTATATTCTAATTTAGATTTATTAATGTTTTCTTATGAATTAAAAATATAAAAAATATTTATTTTTCATATAATATCAATTATAACAAATTTACATTAATATTGCTTTATTTATATATTTTTTAACAATATTTTATTATTTATCTAACATTTTTTTACATTGGGAGCTTTTTAAGTTTATTTATTGATATTGTTGTAAATAAAATAATGAGGTAGAGATATTTTTGAGAAAAGAGCCAAAAATTTTTAAAAAATAAAATATATTTTTTTAATTTTTTAAAAATAAACATACTTAACTATCTAAAATAGTTAAATTCAAAATATTAAATATTAAGATAAAAAAATAATGCCTAAATTTGTATTAAATTAAAAAACATGCATAATTATAAAATAAGTATTCATAATTATTTTATTATTAGGTGATAAGTATGAATATGAAATATTTAATTAAGCTTATATATATGCTTTGTATATATAATAATTATTCTGAAATTGTGAATAACTTATATCACATTTTACATCGCTAGCGGGTGAGTTTGAATTAATGATATATAACTTCAATTCTCCTAACTAAATAGATGCATTTTTTGTTATAAAATTTTAAAAAAAATTCGTGACGGGCTGTATACTCAAAGTGGATAATATCTACCTAATAGTTATTATAGTTGAACTGTTATAACTTAAAACTTTAATAATATATCTACAATTCTTTAAAAAGTTAATTGCAATTTTAATTTTCTTACACTATTTAGTTTTTTTTTTATTCTAAATCCAAGAAGAAAATAAATTGCTTTTTGTTAAAATAGATTATATAAATACATTTATTATTATCTACAATCCTTGAAAAAGTTAATTGCAATTTTAATTCTCTTACCATATTTATTTTTTTTAATTCTAAATTCAAGAATAAAATAAATTGCTTTTTATCAAAATAGATTATGTAAATGCATTTATTGATTACATAAATTGAAAGGTTAATTCTCTTACCCTATTTAGTTTTTTTTTTTTTTTTCAAATTCAAGAAAAAAAAAATTACTGTTTGATCAAGATAGATTAAATTGACAATTAGAAAAAAGTAATGTAATAACTTTTCTAGATAATTTCAAGATAAATCGAATTCGCTTACTAGATTAATCATCTCAATAAATTCGGAAGCACCAAATTCAAATAAATTATTACACCAATTTGTATTGATGGATAAACCAAGTTGTTCTAGAAAATTAAATCAGGTAATGAATGACAAATTATCCTAATTTCTCTTAATGTATAATAAATGACATAACAATAAAATCAGTGTTTTATTTCAACAAATCCAATTCAATCCAATTGTCTAAGAAAAATAATTTCCTGACAAATTAAATTTTAGTGTATTTGTTTTTTTCAATTTTATTTCATTTTAGTAAGTAATATAATCAAATTTTAAAATGAGTTGTAAACGTAGTAAAACCTAAATTTTTAGGCCATGCAAAAAAATAAAAATGATCACTCAAAATTACTTACACTAAATACGTGTCTGTACCTCAATTTGAAATAGATAAATAAAAAAATAAAGAGAGGGCAAGCATGTTAAGTTACTATTGATTTTTGCTCTACATGCTTGATGTTGCACCACTTCTCATTTTGTGTATCTATTAGTATTTAGACTTTTCTCCAAATTGCATTAAAACTTTTTTCCAAATTGCATTGTTTGTCTTTTGTTTGGATTATATTTTTAAGAAATGAATAAATGAATTTGTAAAATTTTATCACAAGCATATTGTAATAGAAATTTACATTGAATAAGAAATGAGCCATTTTAAATTTTATAAGAGTGGGTTCTGGATACTCTATTATACATGTTTTTTAGAAAGAAAATAATGTTCAATCCGTGACAAGAAGTATTAGAGTTAAACTCATTCTGATTTCAATGTTTCAGTTAAGCACCCATGCGTATTGAATGTGTTCGGTCCATAAGTTTTGAGATAAAGTAGGACGGGTTTATAAAGAGCCTATTGTGACAAAGGCGTCATATGATTGGCTGAGAGAGAATATGATAGAATTTTACATTGAATATGATATGGGTATTCTTAAATTTTATAAGGATGGTTCTGCACACATCGTCATAGAATTGGGCGAAAGAGAATGTGACAGAATTTCATACTGAATAGAAAAAGGGCAGTATTGGATTTTATAAAGTTGGGTTATGCATACTCTATTGTATATGTTTTTTGAGTAGAAAATAATGACACGGTTTATGATAATATCTTCTTTTAGGGATAAGATATATATATTTTCTCTTTAGTTTGTTGTTTCTGTCTTCTCTTATTTTAGATACCAGTATGTTCAGTTCAGTTGTTGGTGTACATGTTTTCTCCTTAGTTTCTTGAATATATCTTCTCCCTGTTTGTTCATCATCTTCTTAACTTCTTGTCTCCATCTTCTTTTATCTTAGATACAAGCATGTTTGATTAAAGATACATATCTTCTCTTTAGCTTCTTATCTTCATTTTTTCTTATTTTAAATACCGATATGTTTAATTGTTAGTGTACATATCTTCTCCTTAACTTTTTGAATGTATTTTCTCTTTAACTGTTTATTCTCCTTAACTTTTTTGTCTCTATTTTCTCTTATCTTAAATATCAGTATCTTTAGTTGTTAATATGTTTATAGTTTAAAATTTATGTTTGTAATTTTGTTATTTAGTTATTGGTATATTTGTAATTTTTTTCTCCTTAACTTCTTATCTCTATCTTTTTTTGTCTTAAATACCAGTATATTTAGTTATTGGTGTTTTTACAGTTTATCTTTCTTTGACTTCTTGTCTCTATCTTTTTTTGTCTTAAATATAAATACCAGTATATTTAGTTGTTAGTGTACATATATTCTTTTTAACTTTTTGAATGTATTTTTTTGTTAATTTTTTTGTCTCCATCTTCTCTTAAATATAAATACCAGTATGTTTAGTTGTTAGTGTGTTTGTAGTTTAAAATTTATATTTATAATTTTATTGTTTAATTGTTGGTATATTTGTAATTTATCTTCCCTTAATTTATTGTCTCAATCTTCTCTTATCATATCAGTATATTTAATTATTAGTGTGTTTGCAATTTAGGATTTATACTTATGATTTTGTTATTTATTTGTTGGTGTATTTATAATTTAAGATTTATATTTGTGATTTTGTTGTATAATTGTTAGTGTGTTAACAGTTTGTCTCTCTTTAACTTCTTATCTTTATCTTTTTTTGTCTTATATATAAGTATATTTAGTTATTAGTGTACATATCTTCTTTTTAGTTTTTTGAATATATTTTTTTATTTGTTTATCTTTTTCTTATCTTCTTATCTTCATCTTCTCTTGTCTTATATACTAGTATAATTAGTTATTAGTGTATTCAGTTTATAATTTATACTTGCTACTTTATTGTTTAGTTATTGGTGTGTTTATAATTTATCTTTTTTTAACTTTTTGTCTTTATATTATCTTTTTTTAGATACCAATATGTTTATAAAATGACAATATTTCAAATCTCATTGAAACTGTAACTTTTAATTATTTAACATCCTCAGTTTATTCTCTCGTCAATATAATTATTAATAGAGATTATGATATCTTATTTATATTATTCTTGATAGCACTTTTTGCTATGAGTATCAGTATCATGTTTGCAAGAAGTTTTTTTTATATTTTTATTTTTAATTGTTAAATATAAAATTAATACATTTACTTTAATAATTTATATAACTTTAATAACAATTTATTTTATTGATATTTAATATTTATGATTTTATAGGGTAAGTTGTTGGTTATTTTAATTATCTCTATTAGCGCTGTGAATCATGTTGTAGTGTGATTCGTGATTATCTGAAAATATGTCTTAATTGTCATTATATGTACACTTGCTCAATATTTTGGTGAGATTCAAAATAGGATTATTGAAACTTGGATTCTATACTCAATTTTATTTATGTTAATCATAATTATTATATGTACACCTAATTCAAATTTTTTTATTTTAACTACCAAAATGATATCGTTTATATCAATTTTGTTAATATGATTTACAATTATCATATGTATACTTTTTAACTAAATATTATTTATATAAACCACAATTATTATATGTATATCATTTATTTATAACTTATTTTCTTAAACTATGCAAACGATACAATCAATAGTATTATATACATTTGTAGTTATTTTATATTAGTGATTATTTAATAATAAAATTAACTAATCAAATTTCACAATTATAATATGTACAATTTTTAACTCAATTTTTTTTTAAAAATAAAAATAAAATAATGTCTAATAATGTAATAAGAGGGTTTAGATGATTATGTTATAATTGAATATAAAAAATAGTTCTTTTCATAATAAATGATTCATTGTGAATATATATAGACATACATAAATTTTTACTTTTAATATAGTATAATATAACATTATTATTTACAATTAGAAATCACCACAGCAACAAGTAGCTACTGTAAGGGTAACAACCAATTTCAACCGGTGTATTTATTGGTAAAATGACAATATTTTATGTGATTGGAATAAACATAGAAAATCAATATGTTAGGTATTTCCTTCATTATCTTTTCATTTACATACAAGTTATAATCTTTTTTTTTTTTTTATTTAAGATTAGTATTTTTTGAGTGAAATTTTTTTATTTGTATACATATGAAGTTTTTTGTCAAATAAAAAATAACCTTATTAATAATCTAATTTATAGTGAACTCATTGAAACATTTATGTTTGCGATTCATCTTTTTTTAACTTTTTATCTTCATTTTTTGTTATCTTAGATATCAATATATTCAATTATTGGTGTACATATATTCTCCTTAACTTTTTGAATATATTTTCTATATAATTATATATATTCTCTTTATCTTCTTGTCTTTATCTTCTCTTATCTTATATACTAGTTTGTTTAATTATTACTGTGTATTTATAATTATTTAGAATTTATTCTTGTCATTTTGTTATTTAGTTGTTAATGTATTTATAATTATTTTATATTCATAACTATTTAATAATAAAATTAACTAATTAAATTTTATAACTATTATATTGTTTACAAAATTCACAAACACCATTTATTTCTATTTTATTTACTTGACCTATTTAAGTGATACAATTAATAATATTATATATTTATAATTATTTTATATTAGTGACTGTTTGATAATGAAATTAATTAATCAAATTTTACAAGTATAATATTTACACTTTTTAACTCAAAATTATCATATTGTTATGAACAAATCAATAATTATGGTGAATTCGGTAATATAATAATTACTCTTATTAACAATTATTTTTTCATATCAAGAACAGTGATGGAATAATCAATGCAAGTGTAAAATTTATTTAATTCAATTGAAAAACTAATAATAGAGAATTAACTTTGAAAAATTTAACTCAAATAAGAGAGAAAATATGTTGGCAACAGTTGACATCATAAAAAATTTATAAAAGTAATGAAAATAAAAATAAATGAAATTAACATTTTTAATGAGAATAAAAATTAGTGATTGATTTTTACTCAAGTATTAAAACTAAATACATGAGAAATGTATTATAATTAACTAATAAAATACTAAATTCTTTAAAAATCGATCAAAAGAATAGTGTTGAACTATTTGTAACAATAATTGATTTTTTTTTATTTTTAAAAATTGATCAAAATAATAGTGTTGAACTATTGTATGTACACTTTTTTACTTAATTTTATTTATATTAATTACAATCACTATATGTACACATTTTAACTTAAATTTAATTATTTCAATCACAAAAAAAATTCATTTATATTAATTTTGTTTACATGAATTACAACTATTATATGTATATTTTTTAACCCAATATTATTTACATAAATTACAATCTTGCGATTGGGGTGGCAATAGCTATTGGTGGAATGACAATATTTTATGTGATTAATTGGATTCTGGGATGAATATAGCAAATTAATATATAAGGTATTTTCTTTTATGCCTTCTCATTTGCATATAAGTTGCAATCTCTTTTTTATTCAAGGCTAGTCCTTTTTGGGTGAAATTATTTTGCTTGTATACATGTTAACCTCTTTATCAAATGAAAAATGACATTGTCAATTATCGAAATTACAATCAACTCATTGAAACTATAACTTTTAATTATTTAGCATTCTCACTTTATTCTCTCATCAATATGATTATTGATGGAGATTGAGATATCTTACTCTTATTACTGTTGATAATCCTTTTTATTATGGAAAACATTATCATGTTTAATGTAAGTTTTCCTATATTTTTATTGTTAACTGTTAAATATAAAATTAATGCATTTACTTTAAATAATTTAGCATAAAAATTTAATAACAATTTATTTTGTTGGTGTTTAATGTTTAGGGTTTTAAACGATAAGTTGTTGTTGGTTGTTATAATAAGTGCTGTAAACCATGTTTGAATAAGATCGGTGGCTGTCTGAAAGGATGTCTTAAATGGTTCTGGGATTGCTGCGTCCAATTTTTTGGTGAAGTCCAAAATGAGGTCATTGAAGCTTGGGGCTCTGTTTTTCAATATTTTGGCAATGAACAGGAAAAAGAAGTGGACATGCCATTCGGATCACTTAAAGAACAGTAATCTACTGCTTTAAAAAATAATTAGGATGATTTTAGTATTTGTAGTAATTTGTAGTTTTAAGATTTCAGTGTTTTCAATGAATTTTATTTTTCAATTAATATTTTACTCTGTTAACAACAATCCACTAGTTATTTTGTTGAAATGGAATGACATTGTTATAGTTACTAATGAAAATGAAAAATAATATGATGTATTAACAATCAATCATTATTTAAATCATTGATTAATGGTTTGAAATTATATAAAATGTCACTAATTAAATAATCCCAAATTATTGTCGTCATCATCATCAATCACCACATGTTTTTGGCTAGAAATCATAATAATTTGTGGTTTCGTGTAACCAGTATCAGCATACATTACTTTATAAAAAAACAAAAAAAAATTACATGTTAAATATTTTTATGCATACATATCTTAGCTATCCTTTTTAAATTAAGAACTCCAAGGATGAACCCCCTCATTCCCACTACGAAGCAGCAGCAACTTTCTCTAGAGTGCAAAAACATGTATTCGTTTGTTCAGCTTCAATTCTTTGTTTTATTTGCTTATTCTTCTATGCTGCTCCTTACTTCATATACATACATACATACATACATACATACATACATATATATATTTTTAACCATTAATATATTTATACATATGCATAAATTTCAGCTTTAAATGTAGTATATTATAATATTATTATCTCTAAACAGCAACCATAGTAGCAGGAGGTAGCCACCATCAGTATCCTGTCCTTGCTCCTCTTGCTGAGTTGGTACTAGTTTCGGCACTCTGCTTGATGCAGTTGGTGCACTTCTGATTAAGGGTTTTGTGTCTCAAGAGGATCAGCAACCAATCCTTGCTCCTGTCGCTGAGTTGGTACTAGGTTTTGCACGCTGCTTTATACTACTGCTGCACTACTAGTTAAGGGTTTTATGTCCCATGAGTATTCATCTTTTATTCTATTTTGTTGTATTTGTCATCTTTTGCATTGTACTTGTCACGCCTCTTAAATTAGGGTTTGTGATTTAGGGTTTAAAATGGTAGTTATGAGATTTCAAAAAATTTTGGCAGAGTCCTCACTATACATGGGCAATATCCATAAAAATCTGAGAGTATAAAAAAATTCTACAACACTTTCAATATTTCTCATAATATTTTTAACCACTGTCACAACACAATACTTCACATTAAAACTTAACGTATTTATTCAATAAAATATGAATAATTTTCTTACGATGTTCTAACAAATATAATATATACAGCAAATTAACCTTCCAAAATTTATCTAGCAAAAAGGGATAAGGTTTCTTCAGGTTCGCCTATCTCCTACTGCTGCAATGGAAGCTGAAAAGTAGGGTGTGAGCTAACGCCCAGTAGATATTCACATACAATCGGAGTTTTTTAAATAATTTCATAAAAATTATGCTTCCAATTAAATAAGTCATAGATGACGTAAATAAACAGAAATAAGTATAAATAATGATAACACAACAATATTTTAATCTAGTTATCACTATATGTAATGCATAGTTTTGGGGTATTATTTTCAGGGACTGCTGTCTAAGAAATGTGTAGCCTGCATACTTTAGGGGCTCTATACCCAAGGACCGCCGCCAATGATTTCAAGTTTACAGGCTTTCACCATAGGACTGAAATCAAGTCCATAATCACCGGTGCTAAACAAAGGCTACATACTATTTCTCGACTTAAATAAATTACTAAAATAACATAATATTTTATGTCGCTTATAATAAAACAAAAATAAATTCTCGACTTAAAACCAAACTAACGTTTAGTTTGAAAAAAATTTTAGAATTTTAAATTTCTAAAATAAAATTTATTTATACTGATAAATTATAAAAAAATTCCTATAATATGAATAATTATAAAAGAGCCTCTTAAAATATAAATAATTACAAAAATACCTCAAAAATATTTATATTTATGACCTAAAATTTTTAAAAATTACCGTCTAATTCCTCAATTATATGAATTTTTATTTTGGCCCTAAATTTTTTTAATTATTTACAAAATTGAATAAAATTTCTAAAATTCTTACATTTTTACCCCCAATCAAATTCTGCAATTTTCATCCAATTTTTCAATAATTATCGAGAAATCTGCAGATCAATTTGTTGAATTTGATCAAAAATCTATAGATTTGGAGTCTAATAACTTAATATAATAACAATTTTTACTATTAAACTATTAAAACAAAAAATTTATCTATTTCTCTAATTTTCACAATTTCTACACTAAAATCAACTATTTTCTTCTCAAAATCAAGAACAACGGTAAATCTTACCTTTAATTTCTTATTTTTCCCTTCTTCTTCTTCTTCTTCTTCTTCTTCTCTTTCTTTTCTCTCTCCCTTTCTCTCTTTTTTTCTTTTCTTTCTTTTCTCTTCCTGTAGCTTCCAGTGGCTTTTCCCAAATCTTCTTCCAATCCATACTTATCTACAAATATATATATATTCACATGGGCCAAGATTTCGTTTTAAAAGAATTTTTTATTTGGACCCAATTAATTTTATGGGCCATGTGTTACAGTACTCCTGTCTCGTAAAACCAAATTTTAGGATTATTATCTAAAATAAATAAATGAATATATAATAAGATTTTGTTAAAAATATTAGTAGTTTATTGACTAAATTCAAAATTTGATAAATAGTAGCTATAATTTGAGGGAGGGATAGGGACGTGTACTAAATAATATAATAATATCTCAAATGAAGTTATACATGGATATATATATATACACACACACAAAAATTATAATTCATTTTTTGTATAAATTATTTTATTATTATTATTATTTTTGCATCAATTCTTTGCATGCTTGTAATAATAATAATAATAATAATAATAATAATAATAATAATAATAATAATAATAATAATAATATAAGGATATTCTAGTTTCTTTTGTGGTTACACTACACAAACTCAAATAAACAACAATATAAATATAACAACGCAATAGCTAATTGAATGGATGTTTATGAAAGGATATATATATATATATATATATATGTATGTGTGTGTGTATCAAATGAAGCAATACATATAGTCATTCGTGGTTGGAATGAATGCTGTTAGTCACTTCTTGGAAGCCCATTTTTTAGTCTTCTGGTAATGGATTGGACAAATACAGAGAAGTTGATATATATCACCTAGAGAACAGTAATTTGCACGAAATAAATAATTATTTCAGTGTTTGCTTTTAAGATTGTAATTTCAATTTTCTGAATCAGTTTTAGTTTTTAGTCAATATTTTTACTTGTGTTTAAAGTTAACAACAATTGCGCAGGTAACATCATTTTCGATCCGAATTATTGTAATTAATATGCAATTGAATTATTCTAAACTACTTTACAATTTGGGGAGGATAACTGATATTAATGAAAAGAGATTAGAGGTACGTGTCTTGTCCTAACAAATTTATTTTTACTTACGACTTTTTAAATTAATTAATTAATAAAATTATTATTATTATTATTTTAGATATATTATTTTGATTCTGGTGGGTGTATGCCAATCATTTGCATTGTATTTCGTGAGAAATTTCGTCCCTTGTACTGTATTTTTGTTCATAATCAAATTCTTGGCTTCAACATCGTCATTCATGTCGTTATACCCGTCGATGAACAGATT